>CM071864.1:50547216-50625761 GCA_036759665.1 Gynandropsis gynandra | reverse complement strand
TCTTCCCAAATAGAAGAAAGGCGTTTGAAAGCCTATAAGCAAGAAGAATATACATAAGAGAACTCTTAGTAAAACTCGGAAAATAATAACTTATGGATTCAAAAGTAAAGAAAGGATCATACTCATACCACTGTGTATGCATCTCCTGATTCATCATGTAAGAGAGGCCGTGAATTAGTTCCTACAGCCGCGATTCTATGTGCCAAAGCTTTCAAAGGCACATCTAACCAAATGCTAATTCCTTTATGCATATACTTCCTAATAAAACCGTTATAATCAAAACAACTTTCAAAAGGTCATTGCAAGATCCGAGGTTGCGTTCTATATTTATAATAGGCTGAGAACAAACCAATTAACGGGTCTTATGACTGCACCTCCACCCGTTGAAACAACAACTTCATACATTTGAGAAAGCTTCTTCAATGCCTCGGTCTAGAAGGAAAACATGCTAATTAGCCGCCAATTTGTACACTAAGATACACTATAAACAACGAACGAACGAACGAAGAGTATCAATGTAATGATGCAAGGTATCTTCTGAATCATCTTTTACTAATTAGTCTACAAAGACGAGAAATGTGAAGAAAGTTCTTATTTATGTATGCCTAAATCTCATATAGCTTAACTATCACAATCACAATACTTAAGACCTAAAATCGAGTTTATCTAATTGACCAAGTTATCAGAATCTAATTTCAACTTTGTATATTTCAGTAATTTGAATCAAATTCAACTAAAAAAAGAATAAACTACAAGACCTTTCTCTAAAGAATCTCTCTCCATAATTCTCAAAGATCTCAGCAACAGTAATCCCATTCATCGTATGCTCGATTAAAGTGTCACTAAAAACATCCAAAATAAACGTAAATAGTCAATAATTATTCCAACAAATCAATGTTGATTTTCAATACATGAAAGGCATATACACATACCAATCAAAGAATGAATAGTCAAGTGCTTTCGATAGTAATTTGCCCACCGTTGTCTTTCCAGAACCCATCATCCCTGCATTAGTGTCATTTCACTAATTCTGATAAACCATAACCGTACATTTATATAAACGAACACAGATAGAAACTAACCAACAAGATATATCGGTCGCCCATTTAAGTAGGGTTTCAACTCTTCTGCTTTTCTCTGCAAAGATCATAAATCCAGGAAAGATTCAATACAATCTTATTGTATCTTGATGCTATTAAAGGCTATTACCTGCCTTCAAATTTAAGTTTTCATCAAATCGAGAACGAACAATCCCATTTTCCAACAGCGAATCTACAAAAGAACAAAGGCATCAAAAGGATTGGAAGTAACCCATCATAGATTGAATCATATAATGTGTAAAAGATATGAACTTTCAAATGCTTAATCATCATAATTATGGGAGATTAACTCATCTAAATGCTATTTTGTAACAACCTGGAGAGTTATTCTCAGAACATGAAAGCCTTGAAGAGACTGATAGGTGATGATGATCAGTTCGTTCATCCGGTTGTAAACGAGCTACAGCAAGTGCTTTAAACCTTTTATTTTCCTTAATTTGCAGAGAAAATTGCAATGAACCACGCGGCCTCCCTTCAAATTTTCTTCGATCAATCCATAATGGGAATTGAAACCTCTGTGTAGCTACTTCCATGAATCCACTCGATACTTTCAATATACAAATTGATTGCAATTACCAGAAGAAGAACAAAAAACTAAAAGCTTGAATCGAATTGAATCCCTGCAAAATCAAACAATGTAATTGGATTGCAATTTAACACATTATTGTCCTAACAGACATTGAATGAAACCCTAATTGGTTTTAAGCTTCAAAGACAACAAAATTTGAAGAAAACCAGTTAGGGTTTCGGTTTTGTGAGGAAGAAGAAAGAGGAGTTTGAAGAAAAGGCTTACCGGGTCAACACTGAAGCGGGCCGGGCTTGAAGGAGATGTGGACTGAAGAAGCGAATGGGCTGAGGAAAATGGTAGAGGAAGCCAACCAGCAGAAGAACATGGAGCTCATCCTGAGATTACCCCAACCGGCGGCGACGCCGTTGGCCGTCCCGACTACAGTTCCGGAGAACATGGAGCTCATCCAGAACTGGGTCGAGACGAAAGTGGACAGAGAGAAGCCAGTGAAGAACCTAACGAGCAAGAAGCCCACCGGAGAAGAGAACAACTCTGGATCGTCTGCCTGAAAGTGAACGTGTTCTGCTTTGTTCTTGATGTTGGGCCATTTATTGATTAGGGGTGGTAGTTTCGGAACGGGTTTTTCGGGTTCGAGATGGGTTCGGGTTTAGGGTTTAAGGATTAAGGTTTCGGGTTCCTCGGTTCTTAAAAAAATTGATCCCAACAAAACTCATTTGATTTATTCGGGAAGGGTTCTTCGGGTTTCGAGTTAGTTTCGGGTTGTTCGGGTTTTAAAACATTGAATCCAAAAAATTCCGAATTGTATTTGGTTCTTTCGAGTTCTCGGATTCTTCGGATTCTTCGGTTTTTTTATTATTTAAGTATGAATAATTCGAGTTTAAACGGTTAATTCGGGATTTAAATGGATAATTCGGGTTTTAAACGGGTAATTTGTATTTAAATGGATAATCGGGTTTAATTGGATAATTCGGATTCTAAATTTAACATACAAAAAATTAGATTAGAAAGATTAGAGTTTGTTCAGATTTTTCGTATTTTTCGAATTTTCCCGAACCGAATCCGGACCGACCCGAATTCATTTGGATTTTAGATTTTGAACCATATAGATTTTCTACAAAACCGTTTATCTCACTAGAACTAGGAGTAACAACATGGATTAGGAATTTATAAAATAAAATTCATATTATTAATTTAAAAAAAATTAAAGAAGACTTGTGCATATACGTTTTGCTAATGTAACAAAATATGATTAAAAGCGTAGGAATTTAAAATATAAAGTCATATTATTAATAAAAAAACTTCAAACAAACATAACATATCACAATTAATTAATAAAATCTAAGTATTACTAAATCTATAAATCACTGCATTTAGTAGGTTTAAACGTTAAAATATTGGATCGAGTGTCATAACCGATCAATAAATTTGCTTGTGCAAGATTCCCAAACACTGCCAGATCAAAATTCGACGCGACAATTGTGCAGCAAATCAAGTCAGGACCAATATTCTTGTATACGCTTGTTCGTTCAAGAACCACGTCAGCGCCGGTAAAATGCATCGTGATCACCGGAAAATCATCATAATTAGACGATTTGAAACAAAGCTCACCGTAAGGACCCACGGGTGCCAATTCTGCCTTAGCTTCTGTCACTATAGCTTCCCTTAAAACTAAGTAAAAATCCGGAGGTAGATAAGTGTACGTTGTCCCAGAATCGATGAAGATATTTCCATCTATTGCTTCAAGTGATGAATGTGTTGTTTCTAAGCGTAACCCATCAACGCTCATGGCCTCTAGGTTTAGGTAATATTTGTTCTTGTTATTTTTTCTGAATATCGTGGTCGATACGGTACCGTCACCAGAAACAATGGCGTTTGCTCCGAAGTTGATCTTACCGGTTTGTGACCCGAGACAATACGAGAAAAGGCCTTGAATAGTGTCTCCCAATTGTGAGACAAGCGAGACTGATCCCCAATCGAGACCAATGATACCGGACGTGTCAATCCATGACATATTATTGTTGTGTCCACAACCTATAACAGTACCACCCAAAACAAAGATCTCATCTGCGGTTGAATGTAACGTCACATTGTCACTCCCTAAGATTCCGAAAGAAAACGTGAAAGGGTCATCGTAAAGCGATCGATAAGGGCATTGATCTTCATGTTTGTGACAGTGAACTGATCTCACGCTTTGGCATCCAATTGAACCACAAGGAACGTCTTTGAAGGTCGATGAAGCTCCAGGATTGAAGATAGGAGCTTCTTGTGTAAAACAATGTTCACAAGGTAAACATTGTGTCCATATGAGACTACTTCCTGTGTCTGCAACTCCAATGAACTCAACCGGTGGTGTACCGATGAACAATCTCATTAGATATTCGACTGAGTTAAAGGAAAGGTCGGCATAAGGTGACCCTTGAGGTCGCGAAAGGAAAGGGTGTATTTTGGGGGAATCACGACGGATCAAATCAGCGGTAAAACCATGTGGTGTGGTTGAGGCGACGAAGAAGAAGAGAGACAAAGCAAAGAGAGAGATCAAAAGAGTTGTTGTTATTGTCATTGTGAAAATTCTGAGTGAAATTATAATTCAGTTTTGTGTGAATATATAGAGATGAATTTCATGGATTATTTGTAAATAATGATTGAAGAGTTGCATTGCCCTTTTTTAAAATTATAAAATTTCAATTTTTTAGTATTAAAATTAAGTAATGATATTACTTGTTTTACATTTATATTTCGGAAAATTAACTTTTTTTTTAGTTTTGATATTCCATTTTAAGAAAACTATAATATTTTTATTAAATTTTAGAAATATACTATGAGCTTTTAACATATTCACGTTAGCTTTTCAAATATGTATATTTAACTTATTTAGAATTTGTTCAATCATTATAAACATATCTATTATACATATAAACGACATGTATTTATGAATAATAATTATAAAATTTCCATTTATTAGTATTAAAGTCAAGGAATAATATTACTTGTTTTACATTTTTATTTGAGAAAATTAACATTTTCAAATTTTGGTATTTCCATTTTTAAAAATAAACCGTAAACTAATGTATTCCTTTTGTCGTTTGCTATATATTTTCAAATTTCAAATATTTCTGTTTGTATATATGTGAATATATGTAATAGAAAATAGTTTTCGTTTATTTTTTTATCGGAAAATAAAAAATACAGTAATTAAAATTATGTTTCTTTTGTTTTTTTTTTAAATTAAATGGACATGAAAATGTTGGGTATAGTATAGACCCGAAACTAACCAACCCGATTCAGGATATATGCCATTATAGTAAATGTCTAAACCGGCCGGGTTAAGAGTAAAATGAGCCTAATAACCGGTTTGGTCTCAGGTACTGGATCCGGCCCAATATGAGTTTTCATTAATTTAGTTGATGGTTTCTAGAGATGTATTAAATTAGATCAAATATTTAATAGTTCTAATATTATAAATAACTATTTAATAGTTCTATTTTAGCGAATATCCGTAAATATTCGACTATTCGTATTTATATTTGTATTCGTCGAATATTCGTAAATTCGAATATACGTAAATATTCGGATATTCGTCGGATATCCGTATCCGTAATAAAATCATTTTTTTTAAATTAATGAAAAAATCCTAAATAATTTACATTTTAGTCCTTAAATTATGGTTAAAACTTTTATAATTTACATTTCAGTCCTTAAATTTTAAATATAATAACTATTTCTTTATATATTTTATATTTGATCTGAAAATCAATTATAATAATATTTTTTATTTATAAATTGATCCTTGAAATTAATTTTATTATAAATATATCTATATATTAAATAAATTATCTATTTAGTACTTACATATACGAATATTTACGAATAATTGCCTATATTATTTGTATTTGTATTTGTATTTGTCGAATATCTAAATTCTGGTATTTGTATTTGTATTTGTTCCTACGGATATTTGCTTTTTTGGATCGAATACGGTTCGAATACGAATACTTCAGATATTTTGCCCAGCCCTAGTTACGATGATGTGAATAATTTTATACTAATGTTATTTTAAGTTTGAAAAATTTTAGAATTTGTATAGTTTAGAAAGTTGAGTTTGCAAAATTAACATAATTGTGAGTTTGAGAGACTTCTATTTATATATAAGGATTAAATCAATTGACTATTACCTTATTATTATTTAGGCATTTTACAATTTAATTCCCATTTAAATTTACAAATCCAAATTTAAAAATAAAAACTATAACCAATACATAAAAAAAATTTCAAAACAAATGCATTTATTCCATAAAAGAAGAGTTGCTATACAAATCTCAACCACACTTATTAAGATGGAAACAAAGAGTAAAATATTCTTCTTTTAAATTGGAATTTGGATTTATTTCGTTTTATATTTGGAAAAAAAATTAAATTCTAAAACATTTTACAAGAAAACTATGTTAAAATAAACCATATCTTTTTCTTTAATTTACTTTCCTGATATTTTTCTTTATAACAAAGATTACTTCTATTTAAATCTCGATAATTAAAAGCAAACCTACAGACATATATGTATATATATATATGCTTGGGATTATGAAAAACACAAAATATTTTTAAAGACAAAGAATTATTAGTTTCTTAGTGAAAAAAATATGGAATCTTACTTCAAGTTCACTCTTCTTTTTGGTCTTCTTGTTAGCTCTTGTGAGTAGTAATATTTCTCTTTATTAATATATATGTATCTATATATATTATGTGTAATTTGCATACATATATATATATAATTGTATATATATTCCTTGTTGTAGGTGTTGTGATGCCAACAATCCAAGAAGTCAACGGAGACATACCGAAACCGATAACATGCAATACCGACAAAGATTGTATTAAGTGGTGCAAAGGTCCTATTCACATTTGCAAGTTTCATACTTGTGCTTGTATCCCCGGAAATCCTAATTGTTGCTAAATCTCACCTCTATACTTTTAAAAGTTTCAGAATAACCCCTTTGGGTAGTAATTTTTCATTTATATTTTTGAAATTTTGCATTGGAAATATCGATTGTAGCATTGAAAAATAAAAATTCTATATTTCATTTGTTGTCTTGCTTCGTTGCTTCTTTACTCTGCTCTCCTACAGTCTTCTTCTTTTTGTCTCCTCAAGCTCGTCTTGTTTCGATTCGTCGTTTCTTTGATCGTCGATGGGCTCCTGGTGCTCGTTTTCTCTTTGCTTCGTCCATCTGACGTGGTATTTCCCTTGCTTCTTTCCTCCGGTTGGTTGCTTAGTCGATCCGGTTTGGTCGATTGTCCTTGGGATTTGCGATTGTAGGTGCAAAATCGAATAATATCAGGTTTTTTAAAATGTTAAAAATGTCGGCTTGTGGCCCAGTCCGAACTTGTTTTCTGCGGGACTCATGCGGGCTCGGACTGAACCGACCCGAATGGTCATTTCAAGAATGATGCTCTTCATATTTCATACAAGTCATCGAATGATCTTCTGTCACTTTCCAATAAACCATTGGTTCCTAAAATTTATGCTCTCTAAAGGCATGTTTTCGCCATAAAATAAAAGGATTTACCAAAATCTAAACCTCTTTAGGAAAATTTTGATAATAAATAGTACAGGAGGAAACTTATACCATAGAAAACCCAAACAAGCTAACAATTTCAACCTCAAGTGAGAAAAATTTTAAACAGCCTATGAAGCCATAACCCATCAGATTCACCATTGTTAGGCAAAATAATGGTAAGACAATCCGAAGAAACAAAGTTATATATGCATTTTGATGTATAAATGCATTTAGATCCTAATATTCTCCTGTGTCAATGCCTACAGAACCCAACAACCAGAGACCCATCTCGAAAAAAGATGATATTTCAAACGAATTGAGAAATCTTCAAAACAATCAAATCCAAATAAGTGATTGATAAATAGATTAAACTATTATACACTAAAAAGAATCTTTTGTAAGTGGTGCAACAGTCCTATTCATATTTGCAAGTTTCATATTTGTGTTTGTGTACCCGAAAATCCTAATTGTTGCTAAATCTCACCCATATACTTTTTAAAGTATCAGAATACCCTTTGGCTAGCAATTTTTTATTTTTATTTTTAAAATTTTGCATTGGAAATATCGATTGTAGTATTGAAAATAGATTTTCATTGTTAAAACGATGCCAATATTATATTGGAAATGACAATGTGTGTAATCCTTAAGAGTTAAAATAATATTGATATTTATAATAATTCCATCACAAGGCGAATTTCATATAATCGTATTTGTTTTAGTTTGATTTTTTATTCAATTTTAGCTTTCATCTAATTTTTCTTTAACTTTTGATTCTAATACTATTGAGAATCTCGTTTAATCCAGACTTTGGCCATCATCCATAGCCTAAATCCTGTTTATTTTCAAACTATTTAAATTTCATCAAAATCCTCATATATTAACTAAATGTTAACAATCCGTTAATTACATTAAAACTCTAAAAATTCATGTTAAAATCCGCAAAATAATGGTTTGCGACGCAAAAATATAATCTAAAAAAATTTAAAACAATCTTCAGTAAAAATTATATGAAATCTTAGAGAAATGAAGTTCGCTTGCTTGCGGATCGACCCAAAGTCTAAAAAAATAACGGGCTTAGAGCTTAGATTTGTAGGCCCGTTTTATATTTGGATTTTCGTGCTTGGGTCGAGAGGTAGCCCACAATTTTTTTTTGGTCCAACCCGATGAAAAATGGCCGGTCCTTGGGTACTTAATTAGGATTTATTTTTTTCTCTTTGCCTCCTCTGCTTATCGTTTCCTTCCTCATATCCTCTCCCCTCTTCCAATTTTCTTATTCTCTTTGTCTCCTTCTGCTCGTCTTGCTTCGATTCGTCGTTTCGTCGATCATCAATGGCCTCTTGGTGCTCGTTTTCTCTTTGCTTCGTCGATCCGACGTGGTCTTCCCCTTGCTCGTCTTGCTTCACTCCTCTGGCTTGGTTGCTTAGTCGATCCGGTTTGGTCGATCTCCCTTTGGATTTGCGATTGTAGGTGCAAAACCCGAGAATACCAAGTTTTAAAAATGTAAAAAATATCGACTCGTGGTCCGGTCCGAACTTATTTTCCGCGAGTCTTATGCGGACTCGCACTGAACCTGTCTGAATGACATCCTTATAAAATTTTAACCTTATCTCAAATAATATATGATAATTTATTTTATTCATTAATGCAAATTATTATTTTCAGATTTTAAAATTAAGTTATTAAGATTTTGATATGATTGTTAATTTTAGTTAATAAAAATGGTTTCCAAAGAATTTAAATAGATTGAAAATTATGATTTGCACTAAATTTTAAAGGAAAAATCAGATTGAGATTAAAATCAAGTTAAGAGAAATTAGATTAAATTAAATTTTTTATATAGAAATCGAATAAATCAGATCTTCGATAAAAAAATATTAACAAATTCTCTAGGAAAATAAACTTTTTACCCTTTTAAGCAAATGAAACGGATTTTAATGTTGGTAATTGTCATAACTATAATTATCATAGAAAAGTAATTTAATAACAAAATGATGCTTCATTCTTTTTTAATAACCTACTAGTAATAGGCCTGACGATGACGATGTTTTGTATAAAGATGAAAAGAGATTTTAGTAAAAATTGTTTTGTGGATATTTTTTGTAAAAATGATATTATGTTGTAATGTTTAATTTTTTCAAAATAAATCATGTTAAGACGAAGTATCCTACGTAATCTTTGATATGTCATGACAAAATTTATTAATGAATATTTCTAGATTATATTTATTAATATATAATTTATTAAGCTAAATTAATAATAACATTTTTATTATCATGTATATTAGTATACATTGATACATATGTAATAATATGTTTTGGTAATTTTCATCGACTTAGACGAAAAATATAAAAGAGAAAAAGATTGACAAATAAAAAAACAAATATATTTCACATAATAAACATTCAGAGAACATAGACAACCTTTTGCTCCTACGTGAAAAACCAATCCCTCGAACCCTCGAACTCGGAATAATCTCTCTCTAGTATAAAGTGTGGACAATGGCTTTCATAGTTCTCTGTCGAATTCTCCGCACTTTACTCTCATCAGAACTTTCAACTGTTTTCATTTGGCATCTTATTTGTCTCTGATGGTTTAACCATTTCATCTAAGGCTTCCATATCAGTAGTCATAACATCGTTAACGTATGCTTCCTCCACCTCTGTAATTATCTCATCCTTGTCACCTCCCATGGGTTCAACTCCATTTGGATGAAATTGGGTTGAAAATTTGAAATAGACCTTCCCTCTATTTGAGCGACTAATCGAGACGATGGAATCTAGAGGTATCAGGCAAGATATTATCGGCGGTGGCCCTTCTGGCCTATCCATAATCAACAAAAGAGACAACCACACTGCAGATGATTTTTATGCAATGCCTTCAAGATATGGTGGTATAATTCTGCTTGATCCTCAAAAGTTAGACTTTGCTTGAATTGGTATAATTTTGACTAAAAACCCTGGATATGCAAAGCATGATTTGCCACGCATTTCTAAGTACTCTTCTAATCTCAACTATATGCCTATTTTGTAACTTTACCAAAGGTTGAAACTTGCAATGAGAAGAGAAGTCGACTTAAAGTACCCTGTGATGGATGGAAGGCCAAGCAAGAGAGATGATAAACTATAATCGATGTACCAATAAATAATGCATCCACGAATCCTTCGTAATGCAGAAGTTTGAGCTCTTATACAGCATAACTCAATTAATACGAAAGAAATAGATTATTTTACAAGTCTCCAGAAATACTTCACAATCCCAAACCTTAAGCTCTATCATCGGAGATGAAAAAGAAATATCCGAACGCGAAGTCACCAGGAATACGGAAGAACAATCGGAGAAGAAGCTTTGTAATCAATCCAGAAAGCGAGCGGGATAACAATCACCGGAAACGATTGCCGCCGATAACCTTCATGGCAGTTCAACGGTGCTTCCACGCGATTTGGAAGGGGATGAGATATAGAGATAGAGAAAGAGAGAGAATCCAGTGGTAGTTTTCCCACACCTTTAGGCTCGGGGAATGTTATTTCTGAGGAAGAACAGAAGCGTTTACTGGAAGAGATCCAAAAATTGCTTCCAATGCAGAAAGGTCTCGCTCCAACCAAGTTTCTCTTTGATAGGCTTCGAGCTGCCAAGATTCTGGGTCCAATATGGAGTTTGTAGCTGCACATTAGGGTTGTCGCCAAGTTTGTCTGAATTCTCGACTTCCCACAGAGACAGAGTGGTCTGGTCATTTAATTGCATCACCAAATCATTCTCGGATATATCATAGAAAGATTCTGGAGTTTCTTGAACCTGTTGGTGGTCCTGAAACTTAAAGTATCCAGAAACAACAGATTATAGGTTAAGACAACTATGAAATGAAGATTTAACAAAAACTCATTGGACATCGACTCTCCTCCGACCCTGTGTTCATTTCGACATCATGCGAATTGGAGACCAAAGAACGACTTGCCTCACTCCCATTACCAGATGGAGTAGCTACATCTTCACCCTTATACTTTACTTTGCAGATAACATAGGTCTTCTGCAGAATTGACAAGGAAACTCGTAAGCCCTTTGGAAATTAACATTTCAAAGCCTTCATTGGATTGCAGAAACAACAAGAACTCCACATCCTATTTCGCCAAAAGCTAATTAATCATAACTTTTTGTTTTAAACATCCCAGTTTAGGCATAGCTTGTCCAAGGGAACCACAAAATTGAAAAAACTTCAAATCGATTATACCATATCAATTACAAAGTAATAAAATTTTACTTGGCTCATCTACGCGCATGAAATCAAGGAATATCTAAAAGTCGTTCCAGCTAAGCACTAACAACAACGACAACATGATATGGACTAAAACACAAAAGAGATACATTTCTAGTGACATACACGAGAACGTAAAGTAGAACACGTAAATGGACACAAATCGGGTTTCATTCATTTCACTAAAATGCTATAATTGTGGTTTGTAATAGGTAACATAACAGAATGCGGAAGGAAATAAGCACAAAATATACCGTTTATTGACCCGAAATCTATGGAACTTAAAACAGAGTTTTACGAGCCATCCAAAAAAATAATAATAATAAACATGCAAGAAATGCAAAATCCATCAAAAGCGAGAGATTAACCAAAAATACCTGATTAGTAGACAGTGCAGTGGCATGATACTCGTGCATAACATAAGGAGTCATCAACCCCTTGGAACCCGACCATTATAGAAAACCAAAGTCTTCTTAACACCAATCTCACCAATATTTCCCTTCCGTTTAATCTTCCGGTCGACTCCCGTAGCTTTCCAGTATCCAGATTTCGTGGTCCTCTTCGTGCCTCTCTTCTTTGAGTTCGTGTTATCCCTCGGAGAAAAGAAATACCACACGGGATCCTTCGAACTGATCTTCGATTTAGCTGCGAAAACAAAAACCTAGTCAGACCCTGTCGATGATCTGATCACAGAGGCAAGGAAATTGAAGTCGCAAAAATACTCACAGGGCAAATCCCAAGGATCGAATTCGCAATTTCAATTTCGCTACCCATAATTTTGTTGGTGAGGTAAAAATCGACGAGCTCCTCGTCAGTCGGATGGAATCTGTAACCCACCAGATGCTCCATTTTCTTACGGATTGAGGATCAGAACTCGAAAATCGTAGTATCGGAGAGCTAAACAAAGTTCTCTAGGGTTTCAGAGAGGGTTATTCCATCCGACTGACGAGGAGCTCGTCGATTTTTACCTCACCAACAAAATTATGGGTAGCGAAATTGAAATCCGTAGCTTTCCAGTATCCAGATTTCGTGGTCCTCTTCGTGCCTCTCTTCTTTGGGTTCGTGTTATCCCTCGGAGAAAAGAAATACCACACGGGATCCTTCGAACCGATCTTCGATTTAGCTGCGAAAAAAAAACCTAAGACCCTGTCGGTGATCTGATCACAGAGGCAAGGAAATTGAAGTCGCAAAGATACTCACTGGGCAAATCCCATTTTCTTACGGATTGATGATCAGAATTCGAAAATCGTAGTATCGGAGAGCTAAACAAAGTTCTCTAGGGTTTCAGAGAGGGTTATGGCGCACCATTTGCTTTCCTCAAATTTATTACCGAGATCGTGGGAGCAAGAAATTTTTTACACATTTACTGTGAAGAGATCGTGGGAGGGAGAGAAAAGGCAACATTCAATAAATGGAATACACTGACGTGGAGGGCCGAGGGACGAAAGTCTCTGACAAACGAGCAAAGTACACACTTTTAATCTATAGATTTTCGGATTGGATCGGTCCGGATTGGTTCGAATAACCCGAAACGTCTACCCCTATTGTTGACTATTAAAACTTTTTAACCCGTCAGAATCCAATCAATCAAGGGAATACAAATAAATCTAAGATCGTTTTCAAAATGTAATAAAAAATTATATTTAGGTGAATATTTGATGCCATAAAAAAGAGTATTAAAATTAATTATTATATCGTGTTAACATTTTTATGGGTACATCAATGTTGGATCAATAAAATTGATTCCCAATGGACCATTTTCTAAATGGCCCTTTAAGAGCGAATTGTATTGAGCCATTAATGGGCTAAGAATTCTAATTTGACTTCCAAAGGTACTAATTAGGTATAGTCTCCTTTTGGATATATGAATCTGATTAGTGATATATGTTAAAATTCATATATAAATATGTAATTGAGTGTGAGTTGTGATATTTTGGATTTTATAAAAATTAACCTGTAATAATACAATATTTTTTAGATTTTTTTGCCTATCCAATTTTATATGGTAAATATGTTATTTAAAATAAAATTTCAAGTTAAGAATTCATCCTAAAACTCATGACAAGAATAACATCTAAGGAAGAGGATCCCAAAGATTGAGGAAATAAAGATAGAAACTTTTCAAACGAAGATATAATTTTTAAGAAAATTAATTAATTTTTTGTGAATTTTTATATATTTTTGTTTAATTTTAAAATTAACGGAATTTGTAAAAAAAGTTGATTTTAAAACTGAAAGCCTTGATTGAACTGCTGAGAACGTTAACATGAATAGTTGAATCGAATCGAACAGAACAGAATTTATATTGGGAAAAGTAAATTTTACATATGAATTTTCTTTATTTATAGTTTTTTTTTTTCGTTATGAAAATCGGAAAATAACAAAAGAATAAAAATCAGAAGGGGGAGTAGAGCAAAGGTCGGAGAAGAAAAAAGAGAGGGTCGAATACAGAAGATTTTTTTTTTTATTTTTTTTGGGAATGCAGTGAATGGAGTTGCAGAGGAAGGTAGCTGAAGCAATCCATGTCCTGAATCACGATCCAGAGTCATCGAACCGAGTCGCTGCCAATCAATGGCTCGTTCAGTTCCAGCAAACTCCGGCGGCTTGGGACGTTGCTACCTCTCTCCTCACTTCTCCCATCGTCTCTCTCTTCGACCTCCAATTCTTTGCTGCTCAGATTCTCCGACGAAAGGTCTGTTCCATTCCTACGATTTTGATCCACCTACCAATCTCATCTTCCTCAGGTTAAATCCTTCTTTCTTGTTTTGTTTCGTTTCAGATTCAGAACGAAGCGTCGTACTTACAGCCTGCGGCGAAAGATGCTCTTCTCAATGCCCTTCTTCTCGCCGCCAATAGATACAGCTCCGGTGTCCCTCAGGTATTCTTTTTCCCCGGAGATCGTGTTGTCGTTCGTATGATGAAGAATTGTGTATATGAGTGTAATTTCGTTGGGAATTTTGTAGCTTCTTACGCAGATATGTCTTGCTCTTTCGGCTCTTCTTCTCCACGCCGACCCGTATTCCAAACCCTTTGAAAAGCTCATGTTTGCTCTTCAGAGTCTTCAAACCCATGACGATGGAAATGTTGCCGTGCTTGAGCTTCTCACTGTGCTTCCTGAAGAACTATCAGACACACGCCATTTTTCCCAATATTCTGATATCCGTCGAGAGGTTCATTTTCTTTCCTTCAAATTCAAACCCTTCAAAAGCCTCTGTCTTATTCTCCATTAGCTCAATTCGTGAGGATTTTCGTCTTCGTAACAGCTGCTTTCGCATACTCCTATGGTTCTGGACTTCCTTCTCCAACAGTCTGAGAAGCAGCTCACTGCCTCCTCTTTGTATCCCCATGACAACAACCGCAAGATTCTTCGTTGCTTATTGAGTTGGGTATGAAGTTTTTCTTTTTTTTTTTTGGGTATACATGTATAACTCTTTTGTGTTAATCTGGATTTCACTTTCGGATCTTTACTCTTAGGTCCGTGCGGGGTGTTTCTCCGAGATTCCACAAGGTGCATTGGCCGCACATCCCCTTCTCAATTATGTATTCTGTGCTCTGCAGGTGACCCTAGTTACTAGTGTATTTACTATGCAGTCATTTTCCAAGATACTAGTGTATTTACTGTGCAGTCATTTTCCAAGAATCTTCGTGTTTATTGAAATGTGTTGGCTTTTCTTTTATTGTTTTTTGAATTCTATGTGACCTATAGGTTGCTTCTTCATTCGATCTTTCCATTGAAGTGCTTGTCGAACTTGTGACTCGGCATGAGGTATGTTTGATTACATTTAATAGTTGTCGTTTTCTGTAAATTCTGGTTAGATTTGTTCATATGTTGGCAGAGTTGGATATTCTTTTAAAGCATTGCGTTGGGTTTAAAATCATATTCTAATTAGAAAGGCTTTCTTGTATGTTGCAATCTTGAAATTCTATTTCATACATATTGTCTAGATCAATAAATGTGTCATGCATTAGAAATATATTTGATGTTTGACCATCAGATTTATGAGATTTTTCTGAAAATCTAAATTACATCCTTGGCAGTCAAGGAGGAACTAGCGTAGCCAGTTGTCTTACATTTTGGCTTTTATATTTCTTCTTGTGTATATATAAGTTGAGTTATTTTCCGTTTGCAGGATTTACCTCAGGTTTTACTATACAAAGTACAATTCCTTAGAGATACGCTTCTGAAACCAGCTCTCATGAATGCTGATCACAAAATTGTCTCTGGGCTTGCATGCTTGATGTCAGAAATAGGGCAAGCTGTGAGCACTAATCTAATTTTATTTTTTGTTGTAATGATTTTGCATTCTATTTTGTGACTGTTCTCACAACTGGATAAGCTACATTCGGCAAGGCTCATGTGAGTTTGTGTTGTATTCTAGGCACCATGCTTGATCGTAGAAGCAAGTTCTGAAGCGCTTGTTCTTACAGATTCACTCCTGAGGTGAGTCTCAATCTTTTGATAATCTGTGGATACCTATGGACTGTATTTGCTCAGTTACTGTTCTAATTTGAGATTCTTCTGCCTTAAAATAATCATGAAAAAATATACTTAGTGTTTTCTTCATGAATATGTATACAAGAAATGGTGTTAACTCTGTTGCTTTATTGTAGTTATTGGTAGATAGAGAATAAGAGATATACCTTGCGAAGACTATTGAATATATTCTCTTGTGTTTAATCATCTTTCACGATTTGAACTTGAATAGAGATTAATTGGACTCATATATAAATAGTTGAAATTGTACTTACCAATGTTTAGGCAAAGACATGCTTATTAAAATATCCTCAGAAGGGAATATTTGGTTGATTTCTCGTTTTTCTCCATTCATGTAATAATAGATTCCCATGACCTCCACTTTCCAGTGCTCTTAATCATATTGTTTACTATCTATTAATTACATTGGCAGCTGTGTGACATTTCCAAGTGAAGATTGGGAGATAGCAGACTCAACTGTACAGTTTTGGTATTATACTTCCTAGGTCTTTTCATTTCCTTTCGCAATCTTATGGATAACTTGTCATTTCTCTTAATGATTCTGTTTAAGATGCTAAACTTTATTCTTGTACCCATTTTCTCGTTCGAATATTATTTTTTATGTCAGATAATTTAGCAGCTGTTTCTGGGTTTAGAACTTAGATAATTGGTATGGATTTGTGGTAGAAAAGCCTCGAGCTTAGACTCAATTCGGTTTACTTTTTAGGTCAACTTTTGCGACATATATTCTTAGCAAAGGCGAAGGCAGAAAGAATGACAGGAAGCATGTAGAAGACATATTTCTACCAGTTTTCTCAGCTTTAGTTGATGCTCTTGTGCTGCGCGCTCAGGTTATGTTCTGGAAGCTTTTCTAATTTTAATGTCTCTTTCAATTTTAAATGTGCCGAAGTCATCACATCAGTTCCAACACCAGCGATATATTGAAGCATGTCAAGCAACAGCTTTGCAGTTCAATGCATTTTCATCTTACTATGTTACCGCAAAAAAAAAAAATCTAAGCTTGACATTGCAGTTTTTGCAACAACAGTCTTGCCATAGCATCTTTTTTACCCATATCCCAGTAAATGGTCTAACTTGGTAGGTAGCCTAGTAAATCAATTGTAGTTCGAGTTTTTAGTGTTCCGTGTACATCCATGCGATGACAAATTATTTAGCACATGTATTTTATCCCTTTTGCAGTTCTGATGATACTTGTCCTTCTAAAGTTTCTTAATACTCTCTCTTCAGGTTGATGAGTTTACCTCAAATGATGAAAGCCCAGGGCTTGACCTTCCAGATGGTCTAATGCATTTTAGGAATAATCTTCTTGAGCTCTTGGTAGATCTTTGTCAACTGCTACATCCGACGACATTTCTGCATAAGGTGTTTTTACATTTTGAATTTATTAGATGGTTTATTTGCTATGTGACAATATCGTATCACAATGTGGTAGTAGCTTGTTGAAAGATTTAACGTCTTTAGACAGCATCACGTTGTGATAATTCCTCCTTTTCTTTCTTGTTAAACCTTATTGCTTTTCAGGCGAACAATCCAGTTAGGATTAATGAAGTGCTTGCTGTAAAAAATTGACAGTCTTTTAGATCATTATCATAGGAGTTCTGAATTGAACATAGTTACTTTGGTTGCTCCTTGAGTTAGGTTATAGAGCCTAAAGCAAACTTACTTCTTCTGTGCCTTGTACAGACTTTCACATTGCCTTGATCTATAAATCACATATTCCATTTACATTTCCTTGAGATCCTTTGATCCGTCATTATATTGAGTTAGGTGGCGACTTGAGATTTATCGTTTACTGTTTCTTGTTCTGTAACATAGTGCATAACTTTCTCTATTCCATTTCACAATTTTCTTTTCAATATAATTGCAGTTGCTTTTTGGCGGTCCATCTTCTTCAAATGTTCCGATACCTTTGAAGGAAGTTGAGGCGAAGTTGTTTGCTCTTAACGCGGTAAGCACACTATGTTTCTGCCAACATCTACTTGACCTCCTTCCTGCACATTAAATTGTTTCATTTGAAGTTTTAAAACAATTAGAGTGTTTATTGGCATCTCTACTTTTGGTTCTCTTGCTGTACCAAACTCATCCCAAATGTTGCACTTTACATTTGAGATGCTTGAAGCTTGCGAATAACTACAACTAGTGAAATGTTCTCGAATTCAATTGTGCTGTCTTAAGTGTTGTAATGTGATAAACACTCAACAAATATAAATAATGGGTCTCTTAGATTCAAACAAAAATGGAATTACAAAAGAGGTGATAGTTTCTGGAGGAATCACCACCTCCCCAATACAGAAAGTCCCTTCAAGAGGTGTAATGTTGTAGTTATAATCTGTGTCTAAAAAGGGTTTACTTTGTCAGGTTTCTGATATAATCTTGCAAGAGGGGGAGGCTTTTGACTTCTCGCTGATTATGCAATTGGTTTCTCTACTCTCAGCTAGGCCTTCCACTGAGCTTAAGGGGTTTATATGTATTGTATGTCGCTTAACATCCTTGTCTATCCTCTGTTCTATTATGACTTGTATTATAGATCCAATCAACATTTGACAATAATAAACTTTTAGGTATACAGATCACTTGCAGACGTCATTGGCTCCTACTCGAGGTGGATCTCCGTTTTTCCAAGTAACGCCAGGCCCTTGCTGTAAGACGAATTTCCTCTTTGACTGCGTGCAAACGACAAATAAAAGTTCTAGCTTTACTGGCCTGTTTCATTAGTGGTTCACGGTTCTTAAAATCCTTGCATATCTTTTCGTCTATTTTGGTCTTTCTAGGGAGAGTATTATGTGTACATCTACAATCTTTCTAAAATTCTTTTTTTTTTGTCACCAAGATTCTATGGTTTGTAGCATTGTATTTGTACTAATTTACTGTTTTCAGATTATTTCTTGCAGGAGGAATCTCCGAACCTCTATGCTCACATGCATGTGCTTCTGCTCTGCGTAAACTTTGTGAAGATGCTCCAGCTATTATCCAGGAACCATCAAATCTGGATATTTTAATGTGGATAGGGGAGGTATCACCTTTGTCTGCCTCTTAATTCTCCGACTGCTTAATTAGCTTGCTGATTACACTGATAACATCTACACTGTTCGTTTGTTCTATTACATTCTATTTACACTTGCATTTTCCTCTAAAATCTTTATATTGGAAGCTTCTATTTACTCCCTAGCATTTTGTAATCGTTTAAAATTTTATCATGCCCATAACTGATATTTTTTTGTTTGATGAATGATAAATATGGATGTCCTTTTTATTTTAAACGATAAGTTCTTTAAGGGAATTTTTGGATTGATTTTCTTTGACGAGGTTTCTCTTAGGTCGTTCTGGGACTTCTGTTAGAATTGTTCTTTCTGTTATTTATATTAAGACTAAAGAGCTCACTGATGGCATTTTAATCCCTCAGTTATTTTGTCAAAATATATGTTTACCGTGTTTCTTGAAAATTGATGTTACTTCCGGTTACTTTTCTTTGAAGCTTTCAACTGTTATATGCTGATTCAATGTTCCTTTGATATTTTTTTACACTCTCATAGTGTCTGGAGCAGAGGCATTTACCCTTGGAAGATGAGGAAGAAGTCATAAGCGCGATCAGTGTGATTCTTGGTTCTGTTGTCAACAATGAACTACAAAATAAATTGTTAACTCAATTGCTTTCTTCAAGTTATGAAGCACTTTCAAAACTTGTAAGTTTTAACCTTACCTGGTTGAGTCCTGGTTTCAAATTTTTTGCCATGATAAATCATATGACAGCTAGATTGAATTTCTTTTGTTTTCTGGTTAGATTTCTTGCACCCAAATTGGCCAAAGATGAAACCATCAAAGTAGTAACTGTACTAATGTCTGTGTCTTCTTAGGTAGATGATGACGATAAATCTTCGGCTAGACAAAATCCAGCCACTTACACACGAACTCTCGGCTGTGTTACGAGAGGTCTCTACAGGTTTGGTACCATCAATATTATGTTGAGTATCTTATGTTGATGTGATGAGTCTAGATACTTTAGTTATATGTCTGTATAGGAACTTAAGTTATGTATGTAAAGGAGCGACTTTACTAGTAATTTGACTGAAAATTGATAAAGAACTCTGAAGAAAGAATCGATTGGGAGTGTTTAAGCTTCCATGTACAGTAGCGACATGATAGAACACAAGAGTTTATTTGGTTGCCTTTACTGTGTGTTTCAGTCTGTCAACATGCTGGATGAAATCTAAGTCTAGCCCCAATCCACTGAAATCTTATTGCCCTATATCCTAAGTAAGACTTAGAATTGGGCATTCAGCATCCATTATTTCCTTTAATAGAAACTTACATGAATAATTAGGATTATCTGAAACCTGTGTTGGTCTTGTGTTTAAAATTTTAAACTATTGAACCCATCTGTTAGTAGCTTCAGTTATTACCAAACATTTCCCGAGTGGATTATCAATATCTTTAATAGCAATGCAGTTCTCTGAACCCGAATCAACTGATAGTGGCGTGTACATGTTTTCTCATGCGTTCATATGCAAGCTTCATGAGGATATCATATTGATGAATTTGCTGTTTACTGACCCCATGATTCAGGATTGGAACTGTATTCAGTCACCTTGCGACCGCGCTGCCATCTGGACCCATGGCAGATGGTCCGATTCTTTGTCTGTTAACTGTATTTTGGCCCATTTTGGAGAAACTATTTAGCTCTGAACACATGGAAAGTGGTAGTTTATCTGTAGCAGCATGCCGCGCTCTTTCAGTAGCCGTTCAGTCCTCAGGTTTCAAGCTTCTCATTTCCTTTTTCCGTCCTTTTATATGCTGTCTAAAGTTTAGGGTTTAGGGTTATTCCTTAAGGCCAAGGAAGAGAAAATCAGCTGCTTTTAGATAAAAGAGTTTTCAACTCGAAAGCGTCCTGGAGATGATGAACAGCTTCTTTCTTGCAAAATCAACCAATTGTTTTTGCATTCTTACCCTTCTGTCTTGCTTCAAATACTATGAATGTGCCCTTTATTTGTGTTATACAAGTATGTAAAACGTACAAGTATATATTAATTTGGAATCATTATCAGCTCAGTCTTTCACACTTAGGTTTCACCTATCTGACACATTGATTTGTATCACTTACAGGTGAGCACTTTATGGTACTACTGCCCAATGTATTGGATTGCCTATCAAGAAACTTCCTCTCCTTTCAAAGCCAAGAATGTTATATAAGAACTGGTGAGGATATATAGTTTAATCACAGGCTCGTTGTAGGATGTGTTTTTAGAAATTTTCTTAGTTGTTTTTCCGAATCTCGATCCATGACTTTTGCTGTTTGGTTGATATATATAATAATTTAGTACATAGCTTGTGTACAATTCAAAAGCAGTCATTTTTTTCAACACTATCCAGCAGCAAGGGTCCACTGCCATATTTAGTTTGTTGTCATAGATTATATTTGCCTTTGGTTATTCATGGAATTCTCGGATCGTAATTGTTATTCTTGTATTCTGACATTTTACTTTTCGTGCGTATACATATAACCTCAGCCTGTGTGATAGCCGAAGAATTTTGTCATAAGGAGGAGTACGGACCTTTATTCATCACTACGTTTGAGCGATTTACTCGAGCATCATCCGTGATGGGCATAAATTCATCATACATATGCGACCAAGAGCCCGATTTGGTCGAAGCCTATGTGAATTTTGCATCAGCCTTGATACGCAGTTGTCATAAGGTTTGCATTGATTTCATGTAATTACTCATCATTCTGCCCACACTCATTGCTTGTCAATATAACATATGCATATCTTTCAGCCTTATGTTTTGACTGACTGTTTATACTTCTACATAACCCAGGAATTGTTGGCTACTTCTGGTACGCTTCTTGAAATTTCCTTCCACAAGGGAGCTATTTGTTGTACGGCTATGCACAGAGGTGCCGCATTAGCTGCAATGTCATATCTGTCGTGTAAGTGGTATTTTCCCGTGCTAAACCTTCATCTTCTTTTTCGATTTCATTGGTCATCATATATACTTTGTATTTGGGTGTTGTAGGTTTCTTGGAGGTAGCACTTTCTTCCATGATTGAAACGGTGAGTTTCATATCTGAAGGATCGTTCAGCGCGGTGACCATTCAGGTTGTATCTCACTGTGGAGAGGGACTCCTTTCCAATTTAGTGTATGCTCTACTTGGTGTTGCAGCAATGTCAAGGGTACAACCAATTCTCCAACATATTTATATTCAAATTGATCCTAATTAACAGAATCAGAATCTCTTAGACAACCACTGATGGGTCTTCAAAAGATCTAATCTTTGTTTGGTTTCTGTAGGTTCACAAATGTTCAACAATACTGCAACAACTCGCTGCAATTTGCAGTTTATGCGAGAGAACGTCGTGCAAAAGCATGCTATGTTGGGAATCTCTCCAAGGATGGTTAAGCTCAGCGGTATCTCTCTCTCTCTCTTCAGAATCTCTTAGACAACCACTGATGGGTCTTCAAAAGATCTAATCTTTGTTTGAAGCTTTGGAATATGGTTTTCAGGTGTGGGCGTTACCGAGTGAGTATCTAAAACAGGGAGAAGCAGAGAGCATAGTGAGGCAATGGGCAGAAGCATTGGGAGGTGCTGGAATTGATTACCTCGAAAGCAAGAGGTGCAACTTAGGAAACAATAATCACAATCACTGTGGCCATATGCAAGGGAAACATGGTAGAACTTTGAAACGTTTAGTGAGAGAATTCGCTGATTCCCACCGAAATGATCCAAATCCAAACATTTTATGAATTCAAAAACCTTTTCTTCAATGAGAAGGTTGCATCAACACTCTCTGCTATTCCTTCTTTCCTCTGATTTATCGAAATAATAATGCATCTGCAGCTCCTAATTTCTTGTGTGCACTAAGTGAATCTTTTATAAAGCATATGTATTTTCCTCATTTATATCTTCAATCTGCATGCATAAAGTTCTTTGCTTTTGTCTTGAGATGTTAAAGTAGATACTGGGTGGTCGCAAAGCCTGTTTTTTTTTTTAATTTTTTATGAATATGTGAAGTAAAGAACATGAAAATGGTAATAAAAGGGAATCTTTTAAGTGACGGTAATGAAAGAGACAGGACCATGATTCAGTGGCGCGAGTAACGTCGAATCCAATCTTCTTCGTATCATTCACGTGAGGCTCACGTGACTTGAACGGATTGAAGTGGTGGGAGTGAGTAGAAATAGTGGAAAACCCTAAGGGAATCCATTCCACGGGGAGAGAGAGGCTGCAGGAGACGCTGATTGGTAGAGAGAGGAGAGAGAAATGTAAGTCTGCTTATTGGTGAATCAATCTGTTCATCTTTTTAGCTTTAGATCTCTTCAATTTGCTGTTTTTTTTGCCGTCTACTTCTGGAAATTGATTGAATCTGTGTCCTTTTTGACTAAAATCGATTTGGGTACTTTAGTTGACTTCTCTGTTGTTCAAGATGAACATAAATGAAGCTTAGATTCTCATTTCTGAGTGTTATTTGTTTCTATTCTTGTAGTTCATTCTCTTGATTCCCATTATTTGTTTCTATTTTTGCAGTTCATTCTCTTGAAGAAATGGCAGACCAAGAATCTGATAAGAACATCGAGATTTGGAAAATCAAGAAATTAATCAAGGCCCTCGAATCCGCAAGAGGTAATGGAACAAGTATGATTTCTCTTATAATGCCTCCTCGTGATCAAATATCTCGTGTCACAAAGATGCTTGCTGATGAATTTGGAACTGCTTCAAACATTAAGAGTCGAGTGAATCGTCAGTCAGTCTTATCTGCAATTACATCTGCTCAACAAAGGTTGAAGCTTTACAATAAGGTCCCTCCCAATGGTCTTGTTCTTTATACTGGCACCATAGTTACTGAAGATGGCAAAGAAAAGAAAGTCACTATCGATTTCGAGCCGTTCAGGCCGATAAACGCTTCTTTATACCTCTGTGACAATAAGTTTCATACTGAAGCTTTGAATGAACTTTTGGAATCAGATGATAAGTTTGGTTTCATTGTAATGGATGGAAATGGTACTCTGTTTGGTACATTGAGTGGGAATACTAGAGAGGTTCTTCATAAGTTTACAGTCGATCTCCCGAAAAAGCACGGGAGAGGTGGACAGTCTGCGCTTCGATTTGCTCGTCTTAGGATGGAAAAGAGGCATAACTATGTGAGGAAAACTGCAGAGCTTGCCACTCAGTTCTTTATCAACCCAGCCACGAGTCAGCCTAATGTTGCGGGTCTGATTCTTGCTGGTTCGGCTGACTTTAAGACTGAACTGAGCCAATCGGATATGTTTGATCCTCGGCTGCAAGCCAAGATATTGAATGTGGTTGATGTTTCGTATGGAGGAGAAAATGGATTCAATCAAGCAATTGAACTGTCTGCTGAGATATTATCCAACGTGAAATTCATTCAGGAAAAGCGTTTGATCGGAAAGTATTTTGAGGAGATTAGTCAAGACACTGGGAAATATGTCTTTGGTGTTGATGATACATTAAAAGCTCTTGAAATGGGTGCTGTTGAAATCCTTATAGTATGGGAAAACTTAGATGTAAACAGGTATGTGCTTAAGAACAGTTCAAGTGGCGAAATAATCGTGAAGCATTTGAACAAAGATCAAGAGATTGATCAAAGTAATTTCCACGATTCAATTACCAACGCTGAATTAGAAGTTCAAGAGAAGATGCCTCTATTGGAATGGTTTGCGAATGAGTATAAACGTTTCGGTTGTACGCTTGAATTTGTTACCAATAAGTCCCAAGAAGGGTCTCAATTTTGTCGAGGTTTTGGTGGAATCGGTGGCATTCTGCGTTACCAACTCGATATAAGGTCATTCGATGAATTATCCGATGGAGAAGTTTACGAAGATTCTGATTAAGCAGAAATATCAGATCTCATTCCATTTGCTTTCTTATGTGTCTGCATCTGTTTTTAATTGTCTGTATTTTATCAAAATTGTCTGTTATAATTGATTTGCTTCGTGAAGAACATTACAGAATTGAGCAGTTTGAGCTTCTTGTTCTTGTTCTGTAACACATTGATTTCACTTCACATTTGGTTTCATTGCTAATATGAGATCTTCTTCCTGTTGTTTTGGGTACTTCATGTTAAGTTCTGTTTTGGTTTTGTCAGTTCATTTTTTTAATATCGATTTATAAGTTTGAGTTTTTTGTTTTTTGTTTTTTTTTTATCTAAAACGAGATCATTTTGATGTTAAAAGAGAAATATAAAATTAAAGTTGATATGTAACAACTATTGTTTTCCATTTTACGATGGAAAAAATCATTTGATATTAACAAATAAGAAAGTAAAAACCGATTAGTTTCGATTAATCCATCTAGACACTCTTCCATTGACTAACTAATTCATCTAGACGCTACACGATGATGAATGGTCCGATTAACTAACGACTTTTAAAACATAGATTGTATCCAAGAGGAAAAACTCATTTTTATATAATTCGATAGAGATTTAAAATTTTATTTTCAAATCAAACCTTTATAAATGTATTGAAAAACAGGGGATACCTATTAGTTTGGATCAATACATTTAGACACTCGTCGATTGCTGGTAGATTGTCCGACTAGCGCGTAACCACTTTTAAAATATAGATTGTATTGAAGAAGAAAAACACGTTTTTATATAATTCGGTAGAGAATTGAAAACTTATTTCCAAATCAAACTCTTAAAAACATATTGATAATAATCAACAGGGGACATCACAGATTTTCTTATTTTCTCTCACTTTCCTTGTTTTCTACATATTAGAAATCTGGGTGAAGCTTGATTTTCAATCAGAAAATGGAAAAACAATATTTACCATAACAATCCCTAAAGTTTAGAGATTAAAAAAAACTAGCCGTTGGTTCTACAAAAGGAAACATAGAGACATAATCTAAAACAATATAAACACCAATCTTTGCTCTTTTACTTTTCACCTCCACAAGATATTGAAAATCTCTTTTCTTATGATTCCATACCCTAAAGAAAATCTAATGACAAATCTAAAGAAAAGATGTGCTGCTTGCAAGCATCTGAGAAGAAAATGCCCAATAGATTGTATTTTCTCACCTCACTTTCCTTCAAATGATCCCCAAAAATTTGCTTTTATCCACAAAATCTATGGAGCTGCCAATGTTGCCAAGATGCTTCAGGTATATATCTTTCTGTATATAAACATATATATATATATATATCAATCCGTGTATAGATATTTATGCTATGTATCAATTTTCTGAATATGAACAGCCACTGCCGTGCCATTCGAGAGGAGAGGCAGTCAAGTCCTTGCACTTTGAAGCACAATGCAGAGCACAAGACCCTGTTTATGGATGTGTTGGCATAATTTATCTGTTACAAAACCACATTCATGAAATCGAAAACCTTTTAGCCAAAGCTCGAGCTGAGATTACTGTTGCTCGGATCAACACAATCATACCAAGCTCCAATTTGTATGCAAATCACACTCCTGTACTTTGATTCTGTGGATCAAATCTAAATAAATGATAACCATTCCGATTCCATGTTTAGATGTTCTAACGTTGCATCACAGACAATGATTTCCAATAAAGATTTATACTTTCTAATCCAAAATACAAACAGGAAAAGAATAATCTTTTGAAGCTATTTTTTGTACCTTATGAATCTATATATGCTTGTGGGTGTTCTGCATCCAATGAAGTTTCCATTTGATAGACTCTGCTTCCAGGAGTTACTTCTTCGAATATTCACATGCATCTATTAAACTGAAGCTGAAGAACACAATTTACTACAACCATAGTTGAATCTGCAGTCTGTAGATTAACCACAATTCAGCTGCTCAATGGTGCAAGTAATATAAACTCCACCAATTCTCCTGAATCCTTTTACTTCTTAAAACTAACAGACATTTATATGCCAAGAGAGAGTGCTTTAAAGTCAGCCCACGTTCCAGTTAGAGAACAGAATGTGATTCTGGTGAGAAGTTTCATCAGAGCTTTCAGTTGCACCATTGATGTGTACCCTATGAAGCAAGTGAAATACATCATCCTGGTTTGGGTTGGAAGGTGTAGGATCAGTCAAATCAGAAGATTTGTGAAGTTCAAGAGCTTGATCAAGCAACTGGATCATGGAAGAACAATGTTCTGGAATAGGGTTGATACCATAATGTTGGGTCATACGACTGAAGTACCTTAAACCTTCCTTCACATTTCTTGTGTTTGCACAAGCAGATAAGACACCTACAAAAGTGATAGCATTTGGTTCTTCTTTTTCTTCTTCCATCTGTTCAAACAGAGACAAAGCTTCTTCTCCATATCCATGAACCCCCAAGCTGGTGATCATGGCGTTCCAAGTAGCTAAACTCTTCTTTTCCATCTTTTCAAATACTTTCCTCGCGTCCTGCAAGCTTCCACATTTGCTATACATATCAATAAGAGCAGTTCCAAGGAAACAGTGAAGTGGAAATCCGTTCTTGAGAGCATAATCATGTAACCATCGACCCATACTTAGACTTCCCAATTGAGTAGACGCCTGCAACAAACTAACTAAAGTAAAGTCATTTGGTTTCACATTATCAACCTGCATTCTCCAGAAAAGTTCAAAGGCCTCGTCTGGTTGTTGATTCTTAACATAGGCAGTGATCATTGCAGTCCAGCAGATGACGTTCCTCGTTGGAATCTGGTTGAATATGGTTCGAGCATAATCTAATTGACCGTAGGAGATTAGGCCATTAAGCATTGTAGTCCATGAAACAATGGTCCGAAAACGCATTTTCTCGAACACCTTGCGGCCGCAATTTGGATGTTCACACTTGAAATACAAGTCCATGAGAGTGTTCTGTAAGAAGACATCCGCGGAAAACCCGGCTTTGATGGCGATGCCATGAACTTGTTTGCCCAGATGAAGAGAGGAAGAATCGAGACAAGCTTTGATAACAAAAGGGAACGTGAATTTGTCAGGAGGGGAAGGATGAGAGAGCATGAGGATAAAGAAGACGAGAGCTTCACGAGGTTTGCCATTGATACAGAGCGACCTTATCATAAGGTTCCAAGTAAACGTAGAGGGTGAGAAGAGTTGCCGGAAAACAAGAGAAGCATATTGGGTTTCGCCGAAAGAAGACGAGAGATGAAGGAGCTGACGAACAATCAACTGATCGTGAGAGAGAGTGTGACGAATGATTTTGGCGTGAATCTGTTTCAGCTGAGAGAAAGATGAGCAATTTCGGAGAAAGAAAGTAGCTTCACGAGAGCGAAACCGCGGAGGAGAGAAGAGAGTCGGCGGAGAAGACGGCGACGGAGCCGCCGCCATGGATGACGATAAGAAAAATTCTCTCTTTCGCTCGTCTACCAGTCGATGTGTGTGGTTGGAGTAAAAAGAGAAGAAAGAAGGTCGCCAAACGACGACGTTTGCGGCTTATTATATAAATTCGTAAATTAATAAAAATAAAAAAAGTAATAACAATATCGTCTTCTCTGACAGTGACTGAAGCCGAAGCTGAGGAGGCATCTAGGGTTTCTGGTCGGAAGCCGAAGCTGAGAGCGAATCGCCGATGGCTGCGAGTAGCGATCCGATCCAAGATGGTTCAGACGAGCAGCAGAAGCGGTCGGAGATCTACACCTACGAAGCGCCATGGCACATTTACGCCATGAACTGGAGCGTCCGTCGCGACAAGAAGTACCGTCTCGCCATCGCAAGCCTTCTCGAGCAGCACCCTAACCGCGTCGAGATTGTGCAGCTTGACGACTCCAATGGAGAGATCCGCTCGGACCCTAACCTCTGTTTCGAACACCCTTACCCTCCGACAAAAACTATCTTCATCCCCGACAAGGAATGCCAACGACCTGACCTTCTCGCCACCTCCAGTGATTTCCTCCGTCTATGGAGAATAGCCGAAGACCATTCTCGCGTTGAGCTCAAATCTCTTCTCAATAGCAACAAGAACAGCGAATTTTGTGGTCCGCTCACGTCATTCGACTGGAACGAGGCTGAGCCGCGCCGAATTGGGACATCAAGCATAGACACGACTTGCACGATCTGGGACATTGATCGTGAAGCTGTCGATACTCAGCTAATTGCCCACGACAAAGAGGTCTACGACATTGCTTGGGGCGGTGTCGGCGTCTTCGCCTCCGTCTCTGCTGATGGGTCCGTCAGAGTCTTCGATCTTCGGGACAAGGAGCACTCGACGATAATCTACGAAAGCTCTGAGCCTGACACTCCATTGGTACGGCTTGGTTGGAACAAGCAGGACCCGAGGTACATGGCCACCATTATTATGGACAGTGCCAAAGTTGTGGTGCTTGACATTCGCTTCCCCGCGCTTCCTGTAGTGGAGCTGCAGAGACACCAAGCCAGTGTCAATGCCATTGCTTGGGCTCCTCATAGCTCATGTCACATTTGCACTGCGGGAGATGATTCACAGGCCTTAATTTGGGATATTTCTTCGATGGGACAACCTGTGGAAGGTGGTCTGGACCCGATTCTTGCTTACACCGCAGGTGCTGAGATTGAGCAGCTGCAATGGTCATCATCCCAGCCTGATTGGGTCGCCATTGCCTTCTCCACCAAGCTGCAGATTCTAAGGGTTTGACCTTTTGGTACTACTGATCTCTTGCCTCAGAAAGATAACCTTAGAATATCTTTTTCCTTTTATTGTCGTATTGAGGGGGGTCTGCAATTGTCACTATCCTCAGGAATGTAAAACTTTCACTGACTCCTCACTGTTTCTGATTTGTGATTGTTCTTGCAAAGTTGATCCTCTGCTTTTTACTTTAACTTGGTATGGCCTTTCAGTCTTATCCATGGCCAACTATGAAGAACTTGGTTGAGCCAGTACGGTCAAATCATGCTGGTGGAGTGATAGGATTTGATCAAAGCTTTGGGCAACTATTGTATAAGTTCCTACACATCTCATCTTTTCAAGTGCCATCTGCATTGCTTTTACTATTGTGGTTAGGTTTCTAAAGAGAACAAAAATAGAAAGTCTCAACGAGAACTACACATTTCTCATTGTGAAAGATGATCTAAGCTCTTCATAAGATATTTACATTAGATGGATCTGCGAGTAACTGAATCAGGTTTTTACTGTCTCTTTGATCTTGTGATAGCTGTTCCTTCTATGCTACTCTTGTTTGTGGAGACTCCATGAAAGAGTGAATTGCAAGTAATGGGAGACCAATCTCCTCCAATTTTATAAGTTCTTACTTGCTTTTGTCTGAATCTAACGTCTCATTGCTTGATCAGGGACTCACCAAGCAGTCATTTCCATTTTCAGATGGTTTTGCTGACAAATGATAAGAGTCTCGAATGTCTTAAGACAAGCTTTATGTAAACAATTATCTTGATTTATGATGCAAACCCATGAAGGGTTGATGCACAAAATGTACATGTACTAGTTTTAGACCATTTATCTAATCAAGGTGAAAACTTTTTATAATCTTCAGTTAATCATGTTCTCTCGAAAGGCTTTTACAGGGTCTAAGAATGGTTGAAAGACAGTAGAAGAAGAAAAGCCATGGAATTTCCAACGTAAGCTCCATGGATTTGCAGGAGAGAAGACGATGAAGCCCAAATGAGAAGCCCAATGAGAAATATTCCGAGGGAAAAGGAAGGAAAACAGTTGGATGTGATCTTATAAAAACATGAAGAGAGAAGAAAAGAGTAATAACCACAACCATTCAAATGAATTACAAAGCTATCCAAAATCTAATCTTCTCTCTCCAATTCATCGTCACATACACACCTTTCTCTTTCTTCCTATATTACCACTTCTCCTTTCTACCTCCTCTGCTACCTGACAAACTCATTGCTCCTCTTCGCCATGGCTTCGGCTACTTTCTCCGTGGCCAAACCTTCTCTTCAGGTTTCTTCATTCTTTCTTCTTTTTATTCAAACACTCATCTTTGCATTGTTCATTTTTTCTTTTCTCTGTTTCAGTTTCAGGGTTTCTCAGAATTCTCAGGGCTTCGCACTTCATCAGGCCTTCCCTTTTCCAAGAAACCTTCTTTTGAGGAGTTTGTTTCCGTCGTCACTCACCAGACTTCTGCTGTGAGTTTCTCCTTCATGGCCTTTAACCATATGAACTGATTGTCCAAATTTGAGATGTGTCTTCCAAGAACAAAACTTTGATATGTAAGAATGATCCTGTGCTGAATCTGTTTATGGGTTTTGTTGATCGTTCCTTGGTGTTTTTGTTTCAGCTGGGGAGCAACAATGGCGGATACAAGAAAGGTGTCACGGAGGCGAAGCTGAAGGTGGCCATAAACGGATTTGGAAGAATTGGCAGGAACTTCTTGAGGTGTTGGCATGGCCGTAAGGACTCTCCCCTTGACGTCATTGCCATTAACGATACTGGAGGTGTCAAACAGGCATCACACCTCCTCAAATACGACTCCACTCTTGGCATTTTTGATGCCGACGTCAAGCCTGCTGGAGATAAAGGCCTTTCTGTTGATGGAAAGATTATCCAGGTTGTGTCTGACCGCAACCCGTCTAATCTCCCATGGAAGTAAGTCACTTTTTGATAGATATACTTGCGGTTTTCCGCTCTAGAACCCGTATAGGCATTGAACGTTTCGGGTATGGAAATGATATAGGGACTTAGGCATCGACCTTGTGATCGAAGGAACGGGAGTATTCGTGGATCGAGAAGGTGCTGGGAAGCACATTCAAGCAGGAGCCAAGAAGGTTTTGATTACTGCTCCTGGCAAAGGCGACATTCCAACATATGTGGTCGGTGTCAATGCTGATGCTTATGATCCAGATGAACCAATCATCAGTAATGCATCTTGCACAACCAACTGTCTTGCTCCCTTTGTCAAGGTTCTTGATCAGAAATTCGGTATGTGTTTGTCATGCTTAGTCCTCTCAAACTGTCTCTCTTTCTATCGTACTCGGTGTGTGATTATCATTTTACAATGGCAGGCATCATCAAGGGGACAATGACCACCACTCACTCTTACACTGGTGACCAGAGGCTACTTGACGCGAGCCATCGTGATTTAAGGAGAGCAAGAGCAGCAGCTTTGAACATAGTTCCTACTTCTACAGGAGCAGCCAAAGCCGTGGCCCTTGTGCTTCCAAACCTCAAAGGAAAACTAAACGGAATCGCCCTTCGTGTGCCAACACCAAACGTTTCAGTTGTCGACCTTGTTGTGCAGGTGTCAAAGAAGACATTCGCAGAGGAAGTCAACGCTGCATTCAGGGCAGCCGCAGAGAATGAACTCAAGGGTATACTGGCAGTTTGCGATGAACCGCTTGTGTCAGTAGACTTCAGGTGCAGCGATGTGTCGTCATCAGTTGACTCGTCTCTCACCATGGTCATGGGAGATGATATGGTCAAGGTCATTGCTTGGTATGATAATGAATGGGGTTACTCACAAAGGGTTGTGGATTTGGCTGACATTGTTGCCAACAACTGGAAGTGATTAACATCTTTGTATCCCAATTTTTTTTCCCTGTTGTATCATTTGGAATGTAATTCCATATCGGCCAAGGTTGTATAATTATAGTGCCGAGTTATATATCTACTTTGTTACTCATCTTTTACAGTAATAAATCTCAGATTTGAACATGTTAATGTTTGACTGCATTGGTTCAGACAGCAGTAAAAAGTAATTGCCAAGACATTGTATTCAATCTGATGATCTGTCATGTGTTCTGCTTCTACAACAATATACACAATAGTGTATGGTTTCATGCCGTTTTCGAACAGTAATTGTTCAACGACGAACCCTAAAACAACTATTTACTGCACAAACGAGAGAGCGAAAATGTACCCGAGACTTACCTCATTGTTCGTTGAGAATCTATTCCCTAAGGCTTTGATGAGAGCACAGATGTATTATCCAGCATTCTTGCACCATCTGCATCCATGGTGGCTATTCTGCTCCAGCCTGCACCTCCTCTCATGGACAGAATCTTAGCCCGTTCGAGTCCATTTCCTCTAAACCCCGTTATCTTCGATGATACCATTGGCATCACGAGAACCGCAGATGCATTGATAGAGTCCTCACCAAATCCCAATGATGCTAAACAAGCAGTCTGAAACAAAACACAAACTTCTTATTAGTTCCGTGGCGTCTCATCAGTAAAAACACTTGTTTATGAAGATTTAAGATTGTGGGCACCTTTGCCTTGGCAATTAGATCGGATACTTTAATGTATATTCTTTGTACAACTTGTTTTGAATCTTTGTATTGCGCATCTTCAAATGGCGGTATCAACCTGTGATACGATCAGATGTTTAGTTAATCTTTTAAACCATCAATTCGATGATCGATCAAAAACAGAATGGGACCTGTCTTCTTCAGTTGGCACGCTCGACGTCACCACAGAAATGAGAGTCGAATTATCTTTAGTATCAATGCCTCTCGTATCATCAGGTGCAAGTAAAGAAATGCCTATGAATACACACATCATTCCCAATATGAACATTGTTGTTCTTAACGCGTCAAATACCTGTTGAAACGAAGAAACGGATAAACCTACAAGATTACCAATAACATTCAAAATGTATCTAACGGCGCGTAATTAATGATGATGAAGGAAACACATCACAAATATAGTTCAATATTCATATAATATGCTTACACCATCAAACAAGCGATATGTACTAATTCTTTAGCTTAAACTTTTACGATAACTGGCCATCAAAACAAGGATATGAGAAAGGCGGAAACCTGAAATTCTTGAAAATAAATGAATCCTGTAGAGATGGAGAAGAAAGTCCAAGCAATCTGAAACATTGGAACTATGAGAATCGCATCAAATAGAGACAACCCTTCATTCAATCTTGTCATCTGCAGCAGAAAGATAGCAAAGAACAGAAAGCCATATGAATTAGTACCACGATTGTCTGAATAACACAACAAAAGCAGAAAAAACCATGTTGGGTTTACCCAAAATCCTGCTGTACTAAGAAATAAAAGAAGCATAGAGTATGTGAACCAACTGTGCAATTCATAACTACTCGACATGGCCAATCTCAGCAGATTTGAGCTGCAAGAAGAAGAAACCCGTCATTAATAACCCGAATGCCACCTTCATAACTTATTAATCAATACCAACTTACAGTGATTTAGCGAATAAAACTGAACAAGATCCAATAGCGCCAGAGACGACAGCATATGAGAAAGGAAGCAGCATGTGCCAATAGGGTTTAAGGTCTTGTCCATGTACAGATAGTAACAGTTCTCCCTTCCTGAACATTCCACATTAACAAACCATTATAAGAGGGTAGATTCTTGTTTGATGAATACGTGACAAACTACCCGTAAAAACAAAACTTAACATCCACAACCCTCACCTGTAGATGAAGTGGTTGAAGGCGACGAGTAGAATCAAAATTACACAGTAGATCAAGAATGTCATATTGCTGTATTTCTCTGCCAACTGCTCAGGTGTGAAGACTGAGCACAAAAGAAGTACATAAAGGTTATGCTTTGTAAACAGCAACAGGCAATATGTGGAGGGTCTGGTATTCTTTTTTACTTACCCGGTGACTGGTGATTGCCAAATGCTACAAGAAACATGTTTCCGAGGACTATAAAAACTGTAGCAACAAGTATTCTAAGACCAAGGCATATGAAAGAATATTTAGAGGAGCATGTATATATATATATGTAAATAATCATTGAAGAATAAAGTTTTTGACATACTTGACTGTTACCATTTTTTTCAGAACAAAATAAGCAAATGCAATATTGGATACAAACTGAATAGATCCCAGAGCTGCTAGAAGTGACTGAAAAGAAAAAAGAAACCATAATGTTATTTTAAAAACCAAACAAATCAGGCAAGTGTGCCGTTTTGAACATAAGATTCACCTGAGCAGCATAACCAAATGAAATGAAATTGAGGCAATTTCCAAGAAGAAAGAATAGGATCCCTGCAATTCAAGCATATTGCACTCAAAATCAACTTCTTATATGCCCGAAAATGAATCGTTAGGCCATAACAATGAGGAGTAAGACCTGAGCATACCTATTCTCCATGTCTGGAAGTATATGATAGGCTTCAATGGCGTCTTTCCTCCACCATTCTCTTGCATACTCAGCCTCTCTCTCTGACAATACCCACATAACCAGAATATGCTACCAAGATGAGACAGAAGTAAATAGCAATGCAATAGGTAAATAGAAAGCATTGAGATTATCACAATGAGCACCTCATTATGTCCCAACTTCAGAAGGTTTGTGCCGAAATTGATGGCAACACTCCCAAAGATGTTGATGAAAGCTCCAATGACCCATTCTCCCATGATTCAAGGATGAAATGGCTCAGCAATGGAGGATCTAAAGCTGTAACCTTCAACAATCACTGGCTTTCATGCGACTTTTCCCTTCTAATCTGTAAGAGACAATACCCCTTTAAGGAGATCACGATTGCAAGAGCTAAGACGACAGAAAAAGCAAAGCCTGAAACTTTTTGAGGAGACATAGAAGACCCATTTTACATATATATTCAGAGAAATGTAAACAAGAAATTTTCCATAACAAGGAATCATGGGTCTGAACCAATCAACCAATCTGTTGAAAGAGAGGCCAAAAGAAACAAAATTTCCGTAAAAGTGGGAAATTGAGAGCTAGCAAAAGATGCAAAAACCTGTGAGAGACGAGAGAAGAAGCTTCGGATCCAGATCGATTCCGACAGAAGCAGAAGATTACAGGTCTCCCGAAACTGAGGGAATAAGGTGAGAATGATCTTTACCAAAGAAAATGGCGTTGATTTTCCTCCTCCGAAGGAACAAAAGTTTGATTTTTCGATACTCGACGAAGACAACGACGATCAACTGTCAGCAGATACGAATTTGATCTCGATCGGTCTGGTCGTGGTTGGGCGCTCTGTTGTGTTCACTGACTGCACCTCACGTTTTGGGCCTTTCCCTTTGTGTGTATCTTTCTTTCCTTTTATTTTGACGAACACCCCAAAGACGCACACTTTGGTGGGCGGGTAAAATCATTCATTCACACACGCAAAGGCGACGACTTTTCCTCTTTTGGTGACTCGAAAATGAATTTCTCCTCCGACGATGATGACGACGGCCACGAGAATTTTGCGTCCCATTTCTACAAGGCTGGTTCCGATTGGTCTTGCTTGGTCTCTGAGACCGAGCAGATTTGTCATGAAACGAAAAGTACAAAGAAATTGAGACAAGCGAACTTGTTCCAAATTTGGGGCCTTCAGAAACCGTCTCCACCTTCTCCGCCGCCGCCTCCGCCGAAGAAGATTACGGCGACTGAGAAGAAAACGATTGTTCTCGGGAAGAGGCTTAGGAACGCTCCGACTACCAATGACCCACCACGTTCTTGCCCTTTCTACAAGAAACTTCCAGGTCTTGTTCTTCTTGTTTTGCTCCTCTGTTCCGACATTTTCAAGGCCTTAAGTTTCTTGGGTTTCTGTAGGAACACCTTTCACTGTCGATGCCTTTCGCTATGGTCGTGTTCATGAATGTTCTGCTTATTTCCTTACCCATTTTCACTATGATCATTATGGTGGTCTCTCCAAAGCTTGGTCTCATGGCCCCATTTACTGTTCTTCTCTCACTGCTCGTCTTCTTACCCTTTGTCTCTCCCTCAATCCCTCGTAAGTTCTTTGCTAAACGTCAATCAAGTTCATGTATTTCTTTCATATGATGATTCTTAGTATCTTTATCGTGGGTTTTACACGCAGTTCTATCCATCCCTTGGAACTAGACGAGGAATACACTATCAATGGAATCAAAGTCACTTTAATTGATGCTAATCACTGCCCAGGTGCTGCTCTTATTCACTTTCGTCTCCCAGATGGAACAATCTATTTGCATACCGGAGATTTCAGGGCTTCTAAACAGATGCAAACTCACCCTCTCCTCATGAATCAAAGAGTTCATGTGCTATATCTGGATACAACATATTGTAATCCAAGATACAAGTGAGAAACTTTTTCCGATGAACCTTTCCGAATATTGATTCTACTGATGGGTTTGTTCTTTTTTTTGCTTATAATTGTGGGTTCTCATTTTCTTCAGGTTCCCTTCTAAAGAAGATGTATTAAGTTATGTTGTCAGAATTACAAAGGATTTTCTCAGGAAGCATCCCAAGACTTTGATTGTTGTTGGTGCTTATAGCATTGGAAAAGAATGTGTCTATCTTTCTATTGCTAAAGCACTTGGGGTATCATTACTTCAAATGTTTTCTTTGCTGTTATTCTTCAAATAGATTCTAATCTCGTCCTTTTCCAGGTTAAGATATTTGCAAATTCTTCAAGGAGGCGGATATTGCAATCTTTCGGATGGTCTGATATTTCGGAGAATCTTTGTAATGATGGCAAAGATACAAATTTGCATGTTCTGCCTATATCATCATTGAAAGTTGAAGTATTTCTTTAAACCCCATCCTCAGATAATTCTTTTGAAGTTCCAATGTTAGTCTCTCATGATCTTTCGACTTATTTTTTGTTGAAGAGACTGGGAGAATACTTATCGGTTTACAAAGAGCACTATGCAGCAGTTCTGGCATTTAGACCTACTGGTGATAATACTCAATACATTTTTTTTGAAGTTTTTTTTTTTTGTTGAATTAATGCCATTTCATTCATTTTCAGGTTGGACTTACTCCGAGAAGATCGGAGATCAGCTTGATCTGATTAGACCCAATTCTAAGGGCAATATCACTATTTACGGTGAGATTGATTTTCACTATGTATCTCTATGAGGAGAAAGAAAAGAAAATGGAATACGAAACCAAGATCAATCTGCATCAATGAACTGCAATGCTCTTAGTTTAGCATTAGTTCAAGTCCCAAATAACTTTCCTGATTGTTTTTCTTTCCATAATCTTTCTAGGGGTTCCATATAGTGAGCATTCAAGCTTCATAGAACTTCGTGAGTTTGTTCAAGTGCGTAAGTTAACTCGTGTTACGACATTTCTAAATCAGTTTGGAAAATCTTTTAGACTTTCTTTTTATAGAATGTACACTAATTTTTTTTTTGTTTTAATGCAGTTTCTAAAGCCGGATAAAATAATTCCTATGGTTAACATTTCAAATGCTGGTACCCGTGAGAAAATGCAATCATATTTCAGAGAATGGCTTAGACGCTGAGACTCGATTTGATTAATGGAGCTTCGTTCCTGATTGGTAATAGACTCTCTCCCCTTTTTCTATTTTTTTTATTTTTGGGGCTGGAAGGAATGCAAGGAATATAATAGAGTTGGCATCCATTATATCTGCAGAAACCTCACATTCTCTGATGTTGTTCATTGAAGCTTCAGAAGATACTTCTCTGCAAACTCACAAATGTTGCAAAGGAGCAATGGAGGATCATGATATTCTTTGATCCAGAAGTTGTATTCTTGATTACTGTCTCTTGTAATCAATCTCGTAGATTGAGAAAAAAAAAGACAACATTTGATGTTTTTCCGAAGCATCTAAGAGCGAGAAATACATATATCTTTAATGTTTTATGTAGAAGAAAGACTGGTATTAATGTTTGCAGTTCATACAAGAATCAAAAGAGAAGAAAATGCAAAGAAGAGGAAGATCCAACATTAATTTCTGTGTCATCACTGCAAATGTTGGGCATGTCATTGAAAAGAGAACTCTGAAGATATGTGTTAGTGTAGCCAAATTCAAAGCATTGAGTTGCATCACTAGAAGTTGAACCTATCTTCATCTGGTTTATGCTATCCTGATGCTCACTCGAATCAAACCCATGTTTGAATTTGTTACTTTAGTAACATCTGTCTGTCATTGCTACTGTAATCATAACAATGTGATACATTGTTTAAGAGATTGACAGGCTGGTGTTCTTGCAAGAAGATTGGGGTTAACCTAATTGTTGTCTGCTGGTTTTTTGGAATGGAGGAATCCCATCACACATTCGGTTGAAAAGGTGGAAACGCAGCGTTTGCGCTTGCGCTTTGCGGGCGACTGCGACTAGAAGCGAACGGTAAAAAACTGTTGCGATTGCGTTTTGAACAAAATTACTAAAATAGATAATTATTAAGAAAAGAATTTATTTAATTTTTTAGTGTATATTTTTAATTATAATTTTTAAATATTTGAAATAAATTTAAAAATTTAAAAAATATTTAAATATACAATACATCTACATATATATATATATATATTTACGATTAATATAAATTATAATAGAAAGAGAGAAAGAGATAAGAGAAGGATACGAGGGTATTTTGGTAATTTTATTCAAAACGCACCAAAACGCAAACGTAACGCAACATAATTCTGGATTTTTAAATTCCGCGTTTCGCGGCGTTTGCGGGCGGCTGCGACTCCACTAGTCGGTTTTAATGTCGCCCAGAGTCGCCTGAAAATGCAGTCACCGCGTTTGCGTTTGGCTGCGACTCCACCAGTCGGGCCTAAAGTTGGTTGGAGCTAAAGCACCAATCATGGAGTGTGCAGCGAAATCATATGCTAAAGCAGCGTCCTTGGCAGTGTCAAATGTTCCAAGCCAATGCCTATCTTTTGTGAAAGGATTTATGATCTCAGCTGCATATCTTCCCCATGGACGCTTCCTCACTCCAAGGTACTTCCCCACAACTACGTCAAATCATGCGACAATTGTCAAAGGACGGACTTGTCCACTATCTTGTGACTTTCTTTGTTTCTTTTTGTTCTTGTTTGATGATGTTAACATGTCAAATTAAGATGGATGCTTTTTCTTTTTGAGCTTTTGTATCTTCCTTGGGTTGACGTAAAGCCGCTATATATAGACATGGTTGAGGTAGAAAGTGTTGAATTTCGCCCTTGATTTAAGGGTTAGTTCTGGAATCTGAACATTGGCCATGACAAAGAGAAGCCATGACTGAATGAATGAGACAAAGATTCTGCCATTTAGGTTAAGACAAAAGAATACAAAGGTCAAGAAACCTACTAAACGTTGAACAGCAGACAATGAAGTAGTTGCTATTCAACTTGGACTGGACCAAGTTGTCTAATAGGATTATTAAATTATGCATAGGGATTTGGATTAATGTATCATTAAGTCAATCCTTAACCATGGATTTGTGTAAATTTTTGTCATTTGTGTTAGATGTCCAAGGAACATTTAAGACTATGATGCAGCCTATCTATGCGTAACCCCTTCTCCCTGTTTCTCTTCTCTTTATAATTACATCTTGTGGAAGAATAAGGTATTGAGTGGTGGAGTCGTAGCCAAATGCAAACGCGGTGATTGCATTTTCTAGCGACTCCGGACGACATTACAACCGATTGGTGGAGTCGCAGTTGCCCGAAAACGCACCGAAACACAGATTTTAAAAATTTGAAATTATGTTGCGTTAAATTTGCGTTTTGGTACGTTTTGAATAAAATTACCAAAATACCCTTGTATCCTTATCTCTTCTCTCTTTCTATTATAATTTATATTAATCGTAAATATATATATGCATATATATAAGTATTGTATATATAAATATTTTTAATATTTTTAATTTATTTTAAATATTTGAAAATTATAATTAAAAAGTATAAACTAAATAAAAAATTTAAATAAATTATCTTCTTAATAATTGTCTATTTTGTTAATTTTGTTCAAAACGTAATCGCAACAGTTTTCTACCATTCGTTTCTAGTCGCAATTGATCGTAAACGCAGCGATTTCACCATTCAGACAAAATGAAACAAAACGCGGCAAATGGCTGACAAAAACGATGTCAAACGCAAACACCACGTTTTCACGAGTCAAGCCCTAATTAAATCCAAATTTGTAGATAAATATATAGATTATTAAAGTTGCACATCATAAATTAAGAAAAAGTAGCAAGATTACAAATAGAAGCTAATGAATGATCCAAAAACATAACACACTTGAGAGTGTGAGGTATGTGGAGAATGAACTAACTAACTACAAAGCAATAACGAGGATCATAACACTCTCCTAAATCTGACACAACCTCTTCCTTGGTTCCCAATCTTCCATGTTCATGTTCTTCCATTACTCTCAGAAACTCTTCAAGGGCTCTTCTCATCCATTCGTATCGACATAGCTCCAATGCTTCTTCAATGCTCAGCTGCATTTTGCAAGTCCAAGAATCTCATCATTCTTTTCATAAATGTATTTCCTTTTATGTTATTACGAAACCCGGATTGAAAAGAGAATGAGATTTAATATAATATATAAAGTATATGAATCAATCAAGTCATTGACAATTGGTTTTGACAATATATGTGACGGCTTTTTCTGTTTAGGTTCTAATACCATAATAAATTATATTGGTTTCCAACTCAAACTAATTGACAATCCACTCGTTGTCAACTGGTTTTGATTAGGGGTGGGCATTTCGGGTTATCCAGACCGACCTTAATCGAACAAACCAACGCATGAGATATATGGGTTATATAGAAAATCATATGGGTTCAATATCAAAAACCCATTTGGGTTCGGGTCGATTCGGGTTCGGGATAACCCGAGGAACCCAACCAACCCGAAAAAAATTCAAAAAAAACCCTAAACCTAATGCATATCCTCTCTCTCACTCACACATATTGTCGGCGCCTCCTAAAAAGTTTCCCTAAAAAGTTTTTACTTGGTATTGTTTATGGATTTTTACTTTGTATTTTTTTTGGATTTTTGTATGTTAAATTTGGAATTACCAAAAAATTCTCAAAGAACCCACAAAACTCGTAAGATCCGTTATAAAACCCTAATTACCCATACCCAAATAACCAAAATACCCGAAGAAGAGCCCGAATTACCTGAAATATCTAAATAACCCAAATACAATTCGGGTTTTTTGGTTCAATGTTTCAAAACCCGAACAACCCGAACCCAAATCGAAACCCAGACCGAAAACCAAATGGGATCAATTCGGGTTCAATTTTTTATAATCCGAAGAACCCGAACCCGGACCAAACCCGAGAAACCCGCCCTGAAACCCGGATTGCCCACCCTTAGACAATATATGATGACTTTTATTGGCTCAGGCAGGCTCTGATAACATACGAGGTGTGGGTTTACTCAACCCAACTGACAACGAATGACTCTGAAACGATACCATGATGAGGTAAATGGGTCTCGTTATCTTTTTAACGCGAGATTCCTAATAGATATGTATGGCAACAAATTTGTTCTTACCCAAATCCTCTTGCGATTATCTCTCTCTGGCCAAGTCTCGAGTTCCTCAGTCACCTCCAATGCAAACATATAGCCCTTACACCCACCTTCTTGGCAGCATTCACTGTCAACTGAGCTACTTTTGCTTCTAAATTCCCAAACACCCAATGGAGCCTCCTGAATTGGCATACACAATTGATTAAAAGATGTTCAATCTGACCAATTCTACTCCACTTATATAATTTTGCATCTCCTTTAGATATAATAACAATGTAAATGAGAGGTTTCTCCTGTTAGTCAGAACATAACTCACTCTTAGTATTCCTTTCACTCCTGCTTCTTCCATGGCTTCACGGGATGCAGCTTCCAAAACAGTCTCATCATCCTCCCATCCTCCCTGACCAATGTGAAGTTATTATGTATTATGCATAACATTAACATATCAAAACAAGCTAATCATACCATAAAAGAAGATAAAAAAAAATAAAGGCAAAACCTTTGGAAAGACAAGATCTTGACGATTAGGAGATGAAACCATAAGAACTTCAATCTTGCTTTCAAAGTCAATATTCAAATCCTCTTCATCCTTCACCAGCCTGTAGGGAATGCATCTGTCATGTGTATGAACACTATGCATCAAGGGGATGCCTTTTTCTGATTATGATTTAGATTAAATATTGCAATTCAGGCAAGGTCCATCTAACCAAGACACAAAAATAAACCAAAGCTAACCAATACTATATATCAAGAGTCTAGTAGGTTAGATCCTTGAGCCTACGCATCAAATGGATGTATAACATAAAAGTAAAGAACAAGACAAGCATTGGATCAAACCCACCTCATATATAGTTTGAGGAAACGCAAACAGAATGAAAGGGAAGATTAAGACAAAAGAAATGATCAATACCCAGAAACAAGGCGGAAGTTTTTGTCATAACGTTGCCGGTCTCGTCCGGTTCGGGCTGAAAGGGAAGACATTGATTTCCTGTGAACCAAAAGAAGGGGACATGAAGAAGGCTATAAGAGACAATAAACCAAGGAGACGAGGAGGAAAGAGACAAGTTACAAGCAGAAAATAGAGCTCCTCAAGCTCTGGAGATTCTTGTTCTTGTCGTTGATGTCAGAAAAGAGGCATCTTGAGACCTTCCATGGTGAATCTTAACCATTTTGTTCAGACCCTTCTTTTTTTGGGAAGAAGAGATTTTTGCGGGGGAGAGAAAGGTTGAGAGGCATTCCTCTCTATTATTAACCACGCCATTTTATTCTTTATGTTTAAAAAAAAATAACTTTTTTCCCCATCAATTCCGTATTTTCCATCCGAATATATCCTCTTTTGCCTTAAACTAACGCATTAGGTGTCACGTTCTTGTGGTTCGTTAAGGTTTGCCTAACAAAAGACATTTTTTACAAAACTTAAAAGTTTGCCTAAAAATACTAATATATCATTAACATTGTTATATTAATGAAGTATTTGCTGTATATTGGCTCTCCTATTCGAAAGTTTCTATATGTATAGAACGATAGAAGGATGAAAGATTTGGAGGCATTCAAAACGTCCAAAGGGTAAAGACGAGTTTTTGTAATCGCTTTGGTTGTTAATGCCATTAAGGGTATTATGGTCTTTAATCGATGAAACAACTTTTTTTTCTTAAAAGAAACATAGCTTGGTCGATGAAAGGGAAGTGAGAGGAACATGTCATTTTGTTTTGTTTGTTCTTCATATTCGTATTCCTAAGAGTCTTTGAATTAGTTGGTTCAAGAATTTGTCGAGATGCACTCGAACTCACATTGAATCGAGGAATTCGTTAAACCTATTGTTGAGTTTCATTGTTTTAATTTTCCTATGTTATTTCAACAATCATCTTCTTAAATCAAAAATGTAAACTACTGGACTTCTAGCACAACAATTGGTACCAGAGTTCTGGTTACAATAAGGAACATTGTCACTTGATAGGATTCATTGACGCAAATCGATTGATGCTCAACTGAAACTGGTCAGAAATAGGTAGAGTTGTAATTGGAGTTAAGGATTCTTGACACAATTTAAGTTTTCTGAATTCAAGAAAGCTTGCATGATGACAACAATTAAACTTGAAGTTGAAAAAGTTTGATGGCAAAGGTGAATTTACTATGTGGAAGGAGAAGGTTTTCGCTCAACAGGAACTTCTATGTTTGCGATATTTTGGAGAATGATCCATACTTTTTGAAATAAAACAATAATGTTTCTTGTAAGGCTATGAAACTAAATACTGCAAACACTAAAGAATTTGAAATAAAGATAGACTTACAAGACAAAAAAATAGTTGAAACAAAGTATGACGAGAGTAGAAGATTAAGGAATCTCATCTTCTTGAGTTTTTCAAATCAAATTCATTGGAACGTACTGCATGAACAAACAACATTTAGTATTTGGAGAAATTTAGAAAGAATATTCATTGTTAAGTCTCTTCCACATCAAATATACATAAAACAAAGGATATATAGTTACAAGATGGATGAATCAAAATCCATTGAAGAGAATGTTGATGCGTTTCTTAAGATGGTTTCAGATTTAGTCAGTCCAAAGATTGAAGTAGCTGATGAAGATCAAACCATTTATCTTCTAAATTCTCTATTATCACAATATGGACAATTGAGAGACACTCTCAAATACACTAAGGAACCCATAACCTTAGAAGAGATGATAGGATTTCTTGTTAGGAGAAGAAATCTATTTCTAAATTAAAAAGAAAATCTGGTTCAGGATGTTGGTTCTGCGGAAAGGAGGGCCTTTTCAAAAAGGATTGTAAGAACCGTAGACGACAACTGGAAGAACAAGAACATGGAAAGGGAGAGGTAGCCATGGTTACAGAATCTTATATGGATACAAAATTTCTTACAGTCTTTGATCAAGATCCAAGAGACCAATGGATCCAAGAGACTCTCGTTGCACATTTCACATGCCACTTATAAATGAATGGTTTATGGAATTGAATGACTATCAAGGAGGGAAGGTGATGATAGGAAATAATTACACATGTGACATCATAAGTATTGGAAAGATAAGCCTGCAACTTCATGATGATTCTGTTAAAAGTTTAGATTAGGTAAGGTATGTATTTGGACTCGAAAGAAACTTAATATCTTTAGGTTCTTTGAATAATAAAGGATTCATATGCAAGTGGGAGGATAGAGCTATCAAAAGTCACTAGTTATTATGAAAGAGACACTACAAGGAGGAGGACTATATGTTCTAAATGGTGTCAGTGTAACATGTATGTTAAATCAGATAATAAAACACTACTAGAAATTTTTAATTTAGGCTAAATTCGTCCAGAAATTTCGGTTCATCCTTAAATTTCGGACGGATTTTAATTCGTCTGCAATTTATAAACGAAATTCTTTCAGTTCCTATTTTCGGACGAATTAAGGACTACCACCAGTCAGTCCCTAAATTACGGACGGAATTAGGAACAGATTTTGATTTTTTTTAAAATATATTTTATTTTGTATTCGTTTTTTATCACTTTTTATTTTTTTACAAAAAAATTTCTAGACGGACTAAAAAATTCGTTAGGAAATTAAGGACGGATTTTTATATCCGTTCGAAACTTTTTTTATTATTTTAATATTTTATTTATTTTTTGTTTTTAATTTTAAATTTTTTTGGAAAAACTTTCGGACGGAAAAATATATACGTCGGAAAATTTTTAAAAAAAATAATGTTTAAATTTTTATATAAAAATATATAAAATTTGATTGTTTTTATTTTTTAAAATTTATAAAAAACAATTCCAGGCGGTGTGGTGTCCGTCCGGAAATTTTTCAAAACAAATATTTATGTTTTTATAAAATTAATTTTTTATTCAAAAATAATAATTTTATAGGAAAAAATAATTTTTTTAACAAAAAAATAAATTTTTAAATAAAAATAATAATAAATATAAAAACAAAAAATCGTCCCTAATCCGTCCGAAATTAGGGACGAATTATTTACTCCATTCAGAATTAGTGACAGATTATTTTAATCCGTCTGGAAATCCAAGCTTATAAATTCAGTTGGAAGGAATAAGAAGAAAAAGAAGAAGAGAAGGAAGAAAGATAAAGTGAAGTATAGAAGAAGGAATGCGAGACGACGACGGCGGAGGTGGAGGCGATCGCGGTGGTGGAGGCGGCGATGGAGGGTAGGTGGAGACACCGGCGGCGATGGAGGCGGAGACAATGACGGCGGTTGATGAGGAGGCGAAGCGAAGGCGGAAGAAGAAAAGGTGGCCATCAGTTAATTAGCGACGTTCATTTACGGACCGACAAAATCCGTCCGGAAAACGCCTGGAAATCATTTTCCAGACGATTAGTGACGAATATTGTTGTCTAGAAATTTAATTTTCCTTGTAAGAAAATACTAAAATATGACATAAAAGACTAGGACATGTGAGTAACAAAGGAATGAAAGTTCTAGCTAAACATGGGATTCTTAATGAACATCAAGTGAAAACCTTTAATTTATGTGAATCGTACATACTGGGAAAGGCTCACAAGTTAAGTTTTAAGGCAACTAAACACATTACAAAGGAAGTTTGCATATGTTTATCTAGATATGTGGGGTTCAGTTTCAGTTGAGTCTTCACTATCAGGATGCAAGTATTTTATATCCAAGGTGGATGATTACTCTAATAAAGTAGGATTAGGTTTCAATCAAATGATGAAGCCTTCAACAAGTTCAAGGAATGAAAGATTCAAGTAGAGAATCAATCATAAAAAAATAATGATCCCGAGTTCTGCTGACTATCACTACTAGAAATTTTAAATTTAGGGACGGAATTTCCGGACGGATTTTGATCCATTCCTAAATTACGGACGGAAATTTTGGTCCGTTCTTAAATTTCGGACGGATTTTAATCCGTCCGTAATTTACAGACAAAATTCTTCAGTCCCTATTTCCGGACGGATTAAGAACTACCACCAATCAGTCCCTAAATTACAGACGGATTAGGGACAGATTTTTTATTTTTTTTAAAAAAATATTTATTTTATTTTTTATTCATTTTTTATCATTTTTTATTTTTTTGCAAAAAAAATTCCAGACGGCCTAGAAAATCCTTCCGGAAATTAAGGACTGAGTTTTTGTATCCGTCCGGAATTTTTTTATTTTTATATTATTTTATTTATTATTTATTTCTTTAAGTTTTTTTTTGAAAAAAAAAACTCTGGACGGAAAAATATATCCGTCCGGAAATTTTTGAAAAATAATATTTAATTTTAAAAAAATATTTTTTTTTTTTTGGCCATCGTATCTCGAGAATAAGAACATAACAAGTGACAACTAGCCGTTACATGTTAGATCCAAAAAACGACTAAGCCCGTTAGATAAGTTTGACCAAAAATTCCTTAGACTAACCATGCATTCATTTTTTAAAAAAATTAATTTTTTTATATAAAAATATATAAAATTTGATTTTTTTTTATTTTTTAAAATTTGTAATTTTTTGTACGCATGCAAAATTTGCAAATTCTAATTTATACTAATTAACAAAAAAATAAAAATGAAAGGTGACTGTTTTCTCTACAAAAGAAATATACACGTTTGAAACCATTATGTAAAGCTTTTTTTTTACGTATGGTTCGAATTTTTCTTTGTGTTGGTAATACAATTGCAAACTTTTAATTTCGTTTGTAATATGCCCCTTTAAACTTTTAAACTTTTAAAGAGTACTATTGTTTTATTTATTTATTTATTTATTTATTTATTTATTTATTTATTTATTTATTTATTTATTTATTTATTTATTTATTTATTTATTTATTTATTTATTTATTTATTTATTTATTTATTGAAAAAAATAAAAATGAAAGGTGATTGTTTTCTCTGCAAAAGAAATATACACGTTTGAAACCATTATGTAAAGCTTTTTTTTTCTTACGTATGGTTCGAATTTTTCTTTGTGTTGGTAATACAATTGCAAACTTTTAATTTCGTTTGTAATATGCCCCTTTAAACTTTTAAACTTTTAAAAAGTACTATTGTTTTATTTATTTATTTATTTATTATATATCGTGTTTCAACATGGAATGTATAATTGATTTAAAAAAAATACAATTAGAGTGTAGTTTTAATTAATATATATTTACAGGATAATATATAATGTGGCCCTCTATCACTAATACAAAATAATTGATGTATTTTCAACTTTGGAAATTTTTCTAGGTTTAGATGTTTAATATATAGCCAACGTGATAACAACACCTGTGATAATGATTATACTTAATTTAATTATATCATGTTTTTCGTCCCACGTTCTCCATTATATATATATATATATGTATATATATATCACTCTTGTCCGTTCTTGGATTACAACAGAACCAAACCTCCAATTAAAGTAAAAGGGGGAAATAAATAACTAGTGAAATAATACATGCATATCCCGAGTTTCGCTGACCGTCTTGAGTTCCGGTGGCCGTTCTGAGTTCTGATAACGATGATTTCGAAATATCTGCAATAGTGATTCCGAAATACCGTCTTGAGTTCCAGCGGTCGCTCGATTTTCTATTTAATGATCGTTATGTACAAACATTTAAAATATATAAATTAAATTTAAATTCTCAATTTTCGATTTCTTTTAAATTACGGACAGGGTGCCCGTCCGCAAATGTGGATGAGCCTTCCATCCGTAACTTTTTAAAAACAAATTCCCCGACATTGCCCATCGATTTGTGGATGGCATGATGGCCTGCAATTACGGACGGTTTGCGGACTGAGATTTTCGTCCTTATTTGCGCACAAATTAGGGACGGATATCATTTGGCGACGCTCGTTTGCGAACTACTATTGGTCATCCCTAATCCTCCCTAAACACGTTTAGGGACAGATCAGAGAAAATTTCTTCAGTCTCTAAATCTTAATTTTCTAGTATTGAGATTAATATGTGAGAATGCACACTAATTTTTACTCTTGGAAGCTGGTTTTTCAAAACCGCAAAGTGAAACAAACCAAATTGTGTGGTGTGTTTGAAGTGTTCAAACATCGAAAATTTGTCATCTTTACATACATATCGAAGCTTCGTGGTTGAGAGAGACAAGGCGAGAAATGGAAGAAAAAGATATATGTGTGAATTAAATTGTTTAACTCAAAACGTATCCATGAGTTTCAGTATTGAAAATAGTTTCCTTTTTCTTGTATCGAGTTTATATACAAATGGATTAAATGGATTAGCTTGATTAGGATAACATTTATCCACAAAGATAAAGTAGAAGGCAAGAGTGACGTTCAGTGGGGGTTACTAAATCAAACGGTTTTTGTTATGATCGGTAAGTACATTGACAAAACTCTCTTCGGACATATTCTTGTTTATACAAATTTTTATGAATTATAGACAAAGCTTGAGCCCATTATTCAAAAGAAAACATCTCGTAATAAAGATAATTTAGTTCGACGGTTGGTGAAGTTGAAGTATAAGGATGGTTATAGTATCATTGAACACTTGAATAATTTCAAAAGGCTCGTAAAATCAACTAACGAAAATTGATATGAAGATTGATGATGAGCTGCATCTCGTTATCAACTAACTAAGGAATAGAAGGGCTTGCAGCTCATCATCAATCTTCATCTCAATTTTCGTTAATTGATTTACGAATCCTTTGAAATTATTCAAGTGTTCAATCATACTATAACTATCCTTATACTCCAACTTCACCAATCGTCGAACTAAATCGACCTTATTACGAGGTGTTTTCTTTTGAATCATGGATTCAAGCTTCGTTCATAATTCATAAGCATTTGTATAAGTAGAAACATATTTGAAGAGAGTTTTATCAATGTACTTACGGATCATAGCAATATCCTTTCGATTCAGTAACTCCCACCGAGCATCACTCTTGCCTTCTACTTTGCCTTTGTGGATGGTGGCCCCATGCAAATCCTTACAATACAAGTGGTCCTTCATCATCGATTTCCAATATGAGTAGTTGTTGGCTGTGAACTTGAACATTTCTGAATCATGAGTGATATGATCTTCCATCTTGAACAGCACGAATGGACAATTAGTATTGAAAATATAAATGAGAGCACAAGAATATAATTCTCGGAGTGAAGATTCTTCTATTATACATATTAATAGTAGGATTACAAAATTGACTCACATTCGGTGGCTTACTCAAACTTGAGGATGGGTTCTTCCCAAACTTTTTTTTTCTCTCACAAAAAGATTCTTTTAAATTTTTCTTCACTCTAAGTGGTTTCTCTTTTGATCATTAAGTTCTTGGATTTAAGTTTAAGGATAAAATCTTCTCATACTTTCTTTTTTCTCTAAAAAAAGAGACTCTCTTAAATTCTTCTCACTCTAAATAATTTCTCTCTTAATCGTTACATTTTAAAACGATTAGAAAGAATGTCACTACTCTTATTTATATTACTCCACCTCCAAATAAAAGGTGGAGATTACTTACATCCAATAATAGAAATTGATTCTCTAGAACTCTCTAGAGTCTCTAAAAATTTTTACACTCTTTTACCATATTCTTCATATTTCTATACTATTCTGTAAGATTTTGGAAAGTTCAACTCATTTTAAAAATATTCTAAAATAAATCCACATTTTTTACACATTTATAAAATTCTACATAACATTTCAGAAAGTTCTATATTTTTTTATAAATCTCTAAAATACAACTCTTCAATTAAAATAAATTTCGACACAAATACAAAGGAAATCTAAATCAATGCTTTGGTCGGATTCTCTGTCGGAGAAGATCTATGAAAAAAATACAATGGCATTTACAGGACAGAGGTCGAACAATTGAACGAAAATGGCGGTGGATCTCTGTCTCTCACTGATCCTGACTGTTCAGACAAAACACACTTATCAAGTTTCAAAACCTTGAAGGGAAAGCTGAAATGGATGCATGTACAGATAATGTTTTTATGAAATAATTAAGACCCAATAAATAAAAATTTAAGAAAAAACGAGGGCCATTCGATTCTCATTTACCCATCAGCTCACGGTCGCAAAGGCTAAGCCTTTTCAGCCCCACACTCTCTCTCTCTCCGTCTTCATGCCATCACAATGGCGACGAGACTCCTCTCTTCGCCATTGTCATGTCCTTTAATTCCCTCAGGAGTGACAAACAGAAGCTTTCAACGGAGGCGGAGACGGTCGTTATTCCGGCGGAATCAAGCCGGAGGTTTCCGTATCGCTGCCGTCTTGACGGAGGAGACCTCCATCTTCGCTGCTTCTTCAGCGCTTCAGCTGCAGCAATGGTGGCATCAGAGCCCTGATTCCGTGTTATTAATGGCAGAGACTGGGGGTTACTCGCTCGCCAGCTACTACACGTCTCTGGGTTTGTTCGTAATATCAGTTCCAGGTCTCTGGTCACTTATCAAACGGTCCGTCAAGTCTAAGGTTTGTTCATTCACGCTCCTACCTTAAACCCTAAACCCTAATCCTTCCAATTTCCGTTTATGGTTCGATGAATTCTGAATATATGGGTTTCAGGTAGTGCGAAAGACGTTTGTAACTGATGGCGAAGGAATGAAAAAGGAGCCGAAACGGGTTGCTGGGGAGATACTTTCCTTCTTCACACGCAACAATTTCAAAGTCACTGATCGAGGAGAGACAATCACGTAAAACCCTTTTGGCTATTTTGATAAAATCTGCGAACTTTTTGTGTAAAGATTGTGAATTTAGAGAGGAATGATCAAAAGGGTTTGAATTTGAATGATGAACAGATTCGAGGGAATGATGGTTCCAAGCAGGGGACAAGCAGCACTGTTAACATTCTGTACATGTATAAGCTTAGCGAGTGTGGCACTTGTGCTTACTATAACTGTTCCTGAAGTGGGCAACAATTGGTTCTTCGTAACCATTCTCAGTCCACTCGCGTAAGAAATTCAGATTCTAATGTTTGTCGGAATGAGAAAGAGAGATTGAGATTCTAATGTTTGTCGGAATGGATGATGATATGCAGAGGGGCGTATTACTGGACAAAAGCATCGAGGAAGGAAGAAATCAAGGTGAAGATGATTGTTGGAGAAGATGAAAAATTGTCTGAAATTGTGGTTCAAGGAGATGATCAACAGGTTGAGCAAATGAGGAAAGATCTCAATCTTAGTGAGAAAGGCATGGTTTATGTTAAAGGTCTCTTCGAGAGATGATGATGATCATGATGATTATATGATGATGATGATGATCAAACTCAACTTCATATGCCATTCTTTACTTTTATTTTTTTGACTGAGATATGTAAAGATGATTTATGATCACTAAAGCTCAATCTTTTTGCGGTCGCATTGTAAAACACCGTCGAAAATACACATCTTTACTGCCCACATGAATGAATGAAACCATGGCTTTAGGAGTTTTCATGTTCATGCAAGTGAAAGCCTCCATTAAAATCTAATCAAGATAAAATTTTACTATATCTTGGTCTAACCATATTTAAAAAGAAAAATATATTTTAAAATTTCTGTTTAACTAAATTTAAAAACTAGGTTTTAGGTTTTTGGATTGGATTATATGTAAGTTTATTTGATATTATATTATATTTAATTACAAGATATATATATATATATTAAATCAAATTTAAACGTGAATCGATATCTAATCGGTGGTTAAACATTTGATGATTACTAAACCATAAAACTATAATGAATTTTTACATTCATATTAAAATATTTATATTGAGAATGGTATTTGACATTGATTTAAATCTGAATTTAAAGATGCAAAAGATTGTAAGATTCATACTTTTTCCTAAAAATATAGAGAATAAATGGAATTTTGGTTGATATGACTAAATTAGGCAAAAAAATTTAAACATTAATTTGTTTCGATACGTTTGTCGTGCTAGTTAATTTTTTCCCCCGCAAAAACTATTACTTTGATGAACTTAATCGATTTAGAATTTTAGAATTTTGGATGCATATCTATATATATATTCATATATATTAGAAATGTAGGCTTGCAAATTCAGCTCAGAGAAAAGGCCATGCAAACAATTTATTTAATCGTGGGATTTTAACTGATGGTGATAAGCCCCAGTTCTCTCTCCCCTTCCCCGTGACTTATTTTTAATAAACGACAGAAAATTAAATTTAAAAGGAAAAAAATATATTTATTTCTCATTATTAAATAGTCTATACTTATGTATGAGTAGCCATCATTTCAATTGACTTACAATAATCATATGTTCTCTTTTTTATCCCTTCTCCCACAAGCAACTCAACTATTTTTTCTAAATGCTATTTTCTGGAATTAAAGCCATCGAGTATTACAAATATATTCAATATTTAAATGGGTTCATTTAATGGATGAATATATTTTATGAAAATATAAAACAAATAATTAAAGTTAATAATATTTCCCCCCCAAAAAAAATCCATACACTTTGTTTTGTCGAATTCTATAATTTTGTCTGATAATTGACAGAATAAAAATTAAGTGGATAAAATGTCCTTTTTTTTAATTTAATTTAATAAGAAAGCCCATTTAAATAATGACTTGAGAGTGGACAAACTTTCCTTCAGACACTTAGTATCATTTACTCTACCCATATGAATATATTTATTATCTTTTTGTTTTTTAGCAATTTATTATCTTTTTTTTTGGGAGGACGAGTCTATCCGAATCTTATCCTTTTTTATATGATAAAAAGAAAAAATAAATTAGAAAGTAGAATAATTCCTTTTTTTTAAAATGGAAAAAATATTGATTTTTTTTTGTTAAAGAACATCGGATTCCTCAAAAGAATGCCAAAATAATAATAGGAAAGAAGCTCAAGTATAAGACAACCAAAACAATGACCTTTTTTATTTTATGTATAAAAGGCGTTGTTTAATTATAAATATAAATTATTAAAAATTCGCACACGTTTGAATTTTAAGATTTAAGACACGAAAATACTTAATAGTTCTAGTTCATATGATATTGTTTAGCATATTATTTAGAATTTAAATTTATATTAGTGGAAATATTAACACAATATTTGTGAGCTTTATAACCTTATTTTAATAATAATTTTACCTTTGGATTATATTTCTTATATAGGTAAATAATATATGACTTTTTTTAGTTATATTGTTCTACTTTAAAATGAGTATGCAATGATGACAATTTTTTGAAAAAAGAAAACTTTTTCACATATATTTAACGGCAATAAATGAATAGTAACCAACCCATAAATTTAGTGCAAAAGACTTGTAAAACACTTTTTTTTATATTCGGAAAAATATATTTATTTATCGTTATAAAAGGTAATGCATGAATTTCAGTAAAATTCAATCCCAGAAGTATAAACATTTAAGTAAGTAATTATGGTAGTTATAATTAAATGATTATGTCGACTACTTTATATCCAAACCAATTATGGATAATTAGCGGTGGAAGGAGTTGCATGGCGGACACGCGTGCATGGATTAGCAGAGAGAGAGACGCCATGATTATGCAAATAACAATCCGACAAATGATAATCATCTTCTAACCTTAACTGTCTCTCTCTCTCTATATCTCTGTCTTTCTTATTACAGAGACTGTTATTACAGAGAGAGAGAGAGAGATTGTTAAGACGACGTGACGGTGAGAGACGGAAAGAAGAAAGAAGAGTCACGAGAACCTCGGGGTTGTGTTGAAGTAGAAGGAAGAAAAAGGAGTGGTGGTAATCTTCAATTATTAGGGTTTTTAATTTGGACTCTGAATCTTCATTCTTCCCTTTTAGATTTCGCTTTTTTTTATTTTTCTTCTCTGCTTTCCCCATTTTCATGAGATTCTTGTGACTCCCTACTTCAATGCTCTGTCTCTGAATTTTTTTCTTTTGATTTCTGCAAAATTCTCTGTTTTACCTTCAAATTTCCCTCCCCATTTCCCTTTTCCCTTGCAGATTCAGATTCTTCCAATGGTTTTGGAAGGAAACGGTGTCGTTTGGTTGGGTACCACCGGCGGAGAACGGTCGCCGGATGGAACCGAAGGCGGCGGCGGAGATGAGGCTGCTTCGTGGACTAGAAACCAAGACGATGGAGGAGCTTCTCTCCCACACTTCAAGCCCATGCTTGAAGGTGACTGGTTCACCAATCCATCTCCTCACGATCTCCAGATCCTCCATAACCACAATGATTTCAGATTCCTTGGTGGATTCGCCTTCAATCCACCGGAGAACCCTCTTCTTCAGCAGTCGCTCGACTCATCTTCCTCCTGCTCCCCGTCGCAGGCGTTTAGCCTTGACCCTTCACAGCAACAGCAGCCATTCTTAGCGCCCAAGTCCTGCGTCGCGTCCCTCCTCAACGTCTCTTCTACCAACCCTTTTGACAATGCCCTCGAATTCGGCTCTGAATCCGGCTTTCTAGGACAGTTTCATGGAAATCAGGTTCCGAATCCGATTGGTTTCTCCGGATTGATGCCCCAAACCCAGATGGGGAACACGGATTTCAGTTCCAGCACCGACTTTCTCACCGTCCGGTCGTCACTCCAAGCGCCGGAGAACATCTCAGCATTATGTGGAGGGGGGTTCAATCCTCTGGAACTCGAGGGCTTTGAGGGCGCTGCAAATGGCGTTTTCGGGAACAGAGCCAAGGTCCTGAAACCGCTAGAGGTATTAGCATCATCTGGCGCGCAGCCGACACTGTTTCAGAAGCGAGCTGCGATGCGACAGAACTCAGGAAGTAAAATTGAAAGTTCAGAGAATTCAGGAATGAGGAAGCTGAGTGAGGAGGGAGAGATGGAGGAGACAGGGATTGAGGTCTCTGGGTTGAATTATGAGTCTGATGAGTTCAACGAAAGCCAAAAGGGTGGTGAAGGTACTCATAACAATGGAGGAGGGGGCAGCGGAAGAGAGCAAAAAGGTAAGAAGAAAGGCATGCCTGCAAAGAATTTAATGGCCGAGAGGAGGAGGAGGAAGAAGCTGAATGATAGACTTTACATGCTTAGATCAGTTGTTCCAAAGATCAGCAAAGTGAGATCCTTCTTTTCCAGCTCAAGTTGTGTTCTTTAATTACATGGTCCTAATTGCTACTATGTAGGATTGTGTAGGCGGAAGATTTAGTTAATGTCTGATGGTTCATGGTTTTGGTTGTGGATTTCCCACAGATGGATAGAGCTTCGATACTTGGAGATGCCATTGATTATCTGAAGGAACTCTTACAGAGGATTAATGATCTTCACAACGAACTGGAGTCTACTCCATCCGGTTCTTTACCGCCTCCTTCATCAAACATCCATCCATTAACACCTACCCCGCAAACCCTTCCTTGCCGCGTCAAGGAAGAGTTATGCCCTTCTTCATTACCGAGTCCCAAAGGCCAGCATGCAAGAGTAAGCTAATATCTTGTCTGAACAAAAGTGTATCCTGTAGAGGAAACTCATGTTTCACTTATGTCAATCCTGTTTATTGTAGGTTGAGGTTAGATTAAGAGAAGGAAGGGCTGTGAACATTCATATGTTTTGTGGACGTAGACCTGGTCTCCTTCTTTCCACCATGAGAGCTTTGGATAACCTAGGATTGGATGTTCAACAAGCCGTCATCAGTTGTTTCAATGGCTTCGCCTTGGATGTTTTTCGTGCTGAGGTAATAATACCCCAACCCCACTTCCAATACATTGAGCTCCATCTTTAGTCTCATCCCAAAAACTAGCTTTTCGAACTGTTCTGATACCAATTGATAAGAACTCATCCCATAATAGACCCAAGCCAATCCCGCCAAAGTCCATGGATCTCATTCCCAAAAGCTAGTCCCATTTCTAAGGCATCACTTAGTCCCATTTCTAAGCAATGTGGTTATTGAAAGAGAGTGTACAAGGCATTATGCAGCTTTTATAATGGGTCATAAGGGAGAATTTTTGGGAAATTTGCATCCGCCAAAGACTTATATAACACGTGTTTGCTTTATCTCAGCAATGCAAAGAAGGGCAGGAGATATTGCCGGAGCAAATCAAAGCAGTGCTTCTAGACACAGCAGGCTACACCGGTGTGGTTTAGCACAAGAGCCGTGCCATGGAAAGCAGCTAGATCGTAGTTTCTTAAATGCAATTTTCTTCTCAGTTTCATCAATTTAAGAATGTATGCAGATGAAAACTGTGTATCAAGCTTTGCCTGACTTAAGGTTGGTTATATAATTTCAACCCTTTTAGCAATGTATCACATGCTTTTTGTTTCTTAAGCTTGTGTGCAGGAAATTTAAAAGCTTTATCAGTCTCTCGGTTCATGTGAGTATTCGGCAGTCGCTGGTCTCAGGTACTTGGTCTGCACTCGCTGTTCTCGTATTATATGTGACTACCTTAGACTTGTAGAGATAGATATAAGCATATGGGCATATATATACACGTCTGGTTCTTCGTCTCCTCCGAGATCTTCATTGGCGTCGGAGCAGAAGTTTCTGTTCATGTTATAACACATACGAGGTAATGTCAAATTGCCTTGATCTGAAGTATTCTGTTAAGGGTCCCACATTGCTCATTAGTAGGAAAGAACAATGTTTTATAAAGCTATGGATGTTATTCTCTATCTAACAAACTGGTTTTTGGGATGAAATCCAAGATAAGTGGAAGGGGAAGGGGAAGAGGGCAATAAAGAGACAGCATTGAGGTGGACGAACAAGACACCAACGATAGGAAAACAAATGAATAAGGCGACAGAAAGACAAGCCACGAAGTTCGGATATAGGAACAAAATGCCGATTAAAATTTTGAATTTGTTTTAGAACATAATATTATAAAAAAATTGAAATTGATAGAAAATCGATAATTTTTAAAAATTACTTTTAGAAATTGTCAATTTAAAATAAATAAAAAAACGTGAAGATCAAGAAGAAAGAGAAGTAAGTAGGAAAAAGAGGCAAAATAGAATAAGGCAATTGCAAAGAAGAAGAAAAAAATAAGACAATGGCTGCAATGAGGTTTTCATCAAATATCCGTGATAGTCGATATAGATCAAATATAGGTGATAATCGATATAGGTAAAAGAGATCGATATGGTGGTGGATTCATACGGAAACTATCATGACCGATAAATCATTTAATTCGTTGTGTTTAAGCGTTTAGAAATTATCTTTTAAAGAAATTTTGGTTTTAAAATTATGTTTCCGAGGCAATTGATGACATAAATGAATGTACTTCTTTTTTCAACGGGTATCTGTTGGAAATTTCAATGGATGTCCATTGGAAGACATTGTTTCGATGCAATGAGGGTACTAGGTGGAGCATAGCCATTCTGACCATTTCCAATAGACGCCCGTTGAAAATTTCGGACGGGCATCCGTTGGAAACTTTGATTTGTTCGGGTATCCGTTGGTAGGAAGAATGAAGGAAGACAGGCGGGGTTTTGGCTGAAGAACGGAAGATAACCTGTGGTTTTCGGTAAGGAAGACAGTAAGGATTTTTTAGTTAATTGAGTCAGTTTGTATTTCTTTATTATTGCTTTAGGTGGTTATTGGCAGAGTTTGTTATTCAACTGCTGAGAAGGTTGTTTTCCAGCTGGACTGAATATAAATAGCTGGGCATGGGGGGTTTTTCATTTCCATGCAATTGGTAGCATCACAATTGAAGTAAGGGGCGTGTGGAGGGGTACACACGAGAAACAAAGACCTCCAAATTGTTCTTCATTTTTCTTCGATTAATACAAACATACAGTTCTTCTCTGAAATTCTTATTAAATTGCTATCAGAGCACACCGATTCAACCTAGATGACGATGAGTACTTCTCGGTAGGGAGAGGCGGTGGATGCCATTAATGACCGTTTGACATCTCAGCAGGAGTATTTGGAAGCTCAGAATCAAGAGATGTGGCTAAGACGGTTTTTCGAACACATGATGGGCACTACGAGTTTTTGGTAATGCCGTTTGGGTTGACAAACGCGCCTGCAACATTTCAAGCCCTGATGAACCAGGTTTTTCGTCCCTTCCTGCGTAAGTTTGTGCTTGTATTTTTTGATGGCATATTGGTGTATAGCTGGACATAGACTGAACATTGCAGACATTTGGCTCAAGTTCTACAATACCTCCGACAACATAAGCTTTACGCAAATCGGAAGAAATGTAACTTTGGTACTACAACGGCGAAATATCTCGGTCACTTAATTTCACAAGAGTGGGTTTTTACGGATCCTAAGAAAATAGAGGCAATGAGGTCGTGGGAAACACCAAAGACTGTCAAGGAGCTTAGAGGATTCTAGGGATTGACAGGATATTATCGATGTTTTGTGAGACACTTTGGTATCATTGCAAAGCCATTGACCGAGCTGCTGAAAAAATATTCATTCATCTGGAATGCCGCAGCGGAACAGGCCTTCCGACAGTTGAAATCTACCATGGTTTTTGCTCCAGTTTTGGTATTACTAGATTTTGAAGATATGTTCATTGTGGAAACGGATGCCTCGGGCAATGGATTAGGTGTAGTGTTGATGCAGAAGAAGTGACCAATTGCGTTTTTCAGCAGGGGATTAATAGAGAGGGAGAAGCTCAAGCCAGTATATGAACGGGAATTAATGAAAATCGTGTTCGCTCTACAAAAATGGCGTCACTACCTATTGGGCCGTAAGTTTCAGGTATGTACTGACAAAAAAAGTTTAAAATTCTTACTCGAACAGAAGGAGATCAACATGCAGTACCAACAATGGCTAATTAAGCTACTGGGATTCAATTTCGATATCATTTACAAACACGGGCGAGAAAACAAGGTGGCTGATGGGTTATCCAGGAAATTGTGCGAGTTGTCGATACCCAGTGTGTTGCAATTTTACGATTTGAAGGATGAAATTCTCCTTCATCCTGAGCTGAATAAGGTATGGCAGAAACTGAACACAGGTCAAGAAGACCATCTCAATTACAACATCTGTAATGGAAGATTATTGTACAAGGGTCGAGTAGTCATTCTAGAGGACTCGAAATACATACCATTGATACTCAATGAGTTACATGATGGACCGAGTGGGGGTCAATCAGGTGTTCTCAAATCAATGAAACGAATTCAAGGATTATTTTACTGGAAGGGTATGAGGAGACAGATTCAGCAGTATGTCGCCCTGTGTTCGACCTGCCAAACTCAAAAGTATTAGACCTTATCGCCTGTTGGTTTACTGCAGCCACTGGATATTCCACAACAAATATGGGAGGATCTCTCGATGGGATTCATTGAAGGACTTCCCAAATCATCAGGATACAGTGTGATCATGGTCATCGTGGATCGCCTCAGCAAATACAATCACTTCCTTCCTCTCAAACATCCCTTTTCTGCTAAGGAAGTAGCGAGAGTGTTTACAAAAGAAATCATTCGGCTGCACGGCTATCCTAAATCAATTGTATCGGATCGGGACAAGATATTTTTGAGTGGTTTTTGGAGGGAACTTTTCAAGCTTGTTGGTACGAAGCTGCGTTTCAACACGACCTTCCATCCCCAAACTGATTGACAGACGGAGGTGGTTAACAGATGTCTCGAAACTTTTTTGCGTTGTTTGGCGGGAGCACATCCGAGGAAATGGGAACAGTACTTAAACTGTGCGGAATTATGGTTCAACACCTCATTCCACTCATCTCTCCAGGAGACTCCATTCAAGGTGGTATATGGTAGGGATCCTCCTCTCATAATCCAATTCGAGAAAGAATCTACTTCCAATTTCGCGTTGGAGAAATCGCTGCAAGAGCGGGATGATATGCTGGAGCAGATTAAACAACATTTGCAGAAGGCACATCATCGGATGAAGATACTGACAGATGAGTCAAGACGAGAAGTATAGTTTGAGGAAGGAGACTGGGTCGACCTCAAGCTGCGTCCCTACAGAAAGCAGAGTGTGGCACGCAGACCTTTCCAAAAGTTAGCAGCATGTTTCTTTGGTCTATTTCGGGTACTTCGACGTATCGGTTCAGTGGCATATAAATTGGAGCTTCTAGTGGAAAGCAAGATACCCCCAGTATTTCATGTGTCACAACTGAAGAAAGCTCTGGGCAGCAACATCGTAATTCAACCGTTACCCTAGAGTTTATCAGGAGATCTCGAGCTGCCTTTAGAACCTGAAGATTTAGTGGATGAGTGCTACAACGCAGAGGGTCACTTGGAGGTTTTGATTCAGTGTAAAAATGCACCAGCACATGATTCGACTTTGTTGCTTGCTCGTGATGTGATCGCACAATATCTACGCTTTCAGCTTGAGGACAAGCTGCGACTGAAAAGGGGTATTGATAAGCCAAATGTGGTTTATGTGAGGAAGAAACAGAGGAAGGAGGCGAGATCGACAGAGAGCTAGGAAGAATGAAGGAAGACAGACGGGGTTTTGGCTGAACGGAAGACAACCTGTGGTTTTCAGTAAGGAAGAACGGTAAGGATTTTTTAGTTAATTGAGTCAGTTTGTATTTCTTTATTATTGCTTTAGGTGGTTATTGGCAGAGTTTGTTATTCAGCTGGTGTGGGAAGGTTGTTTTCCAGTTGGATTGAATATAAATAGTTGGGCATGGGGGGTTTTCATTTTCATGCAATTGGTAGCATCACAATTGATGTAAGGGGCGTGTGGAGGGGTACACACGAGAAACAAGACCTCAAAATTGTTCTTCAATTTTCTTTGATTAATACAAACATACAGTCCTTCTCTGAAATTCTTATTAGTAACCTTCACTTTGCATTCGATTTCAACTTCCTCTACAACGGAAAGAAAAGAAAACCATCTAATGAGTCTAATGCCATGGTAAAGACAACAAAGATCAGGCCTTCTTATTCCATAGAACTTATATTGAAATTCAAATCAACATTACAACATGTAAATCAAAACTAACCTAAAGAAGTAAATTATTCGATAAAACTACCACTTACTCGCAAATATGGCAGACTCGCCCGAAACTTTAAGCTTACATAATTCCATCATCTTGAGCAGATACGTCACGATCTCGTTCTATGCCTTAGAGCCATCTTCTTCCTACTTGCTTGCTCTTGCGACTGCGTCTACTTGGAAAAATCTAATTTTTTCTTATTTTTGCTCTACTCCTTAAGACATTTCATCATATCATCAAACATCAATCACATGAAACAAAGATAACATCAATTGAATTTCAAACTGAGTGAATCATCAAACAACAACATCTCAATTCTAGACATGGATTCGATCATTGAGTGAACGACTGAGGGCATCTTCTAACAAAATCATATTATGTTGTCAAATTATGTTGTGAATCTAATATCAGAGAATGAATATGATATTCAACTAATATTATTAATATTAATATAAGTATCTTTTCGAAAATGAAAGAGAACAGAAAGAAGAATACACCCATGAGACCCAACTCGAGAGTGAGATTTAAGGTTGATTTCAGCTGTGAAAACAGAGCGAGACATGAAGTTTGACCCCATTATTGTCAGGTAACTTGACCAGTTATATTTCCCAAAGGCTTCTTTCTCATCCACTCCCCAGAAGATTGGTAGCTCGACGTCTTCCACACCGAGTAGTTTCGGAGCTCTGAGTCTAGCAGCAATGGCTTTAGCTTGGTTCATGGTGTTGCAGACTAAAACCCTGTCAAGAGGAAGCCCTACGAATAATCTTAGACCTTGTCAAGAGGAAGCCCAAATTTGACCCTAATGTTGACTCAATTTTAGCCAAAAACCTATCCAATTTTGACCCAAATTGTGATCTCAATTTTGACTCAATTTTAACCTGAACTTATATTTAATTTTAAATATTATATTTTAGAAAATTAGATGTGAATTTACTACACACATAAAAAATAAATATTAATTTTTAGTTAATTTAATCAAAATCAAGTTACTTATTCGATTTAATTAATTTTGAATCATAATTGAATACAATTTTATTAATTGTATCAAAATCGGATCAAATCTAGTTAATTGGACCGTTTAATTGATTTACTTGATTTAATTGATACAATTAACAAAACCGTATTAAATTTTGATCGAAATTAATTAAATCGAATAAGTAACTTGATTTTTATGAAATTATCTAAAAATTAACATTTATTGTTTACGTGCGTAATAAATTCACATCTAATTTACTAAAATATAACATTTAAAATTAAATCGGATCAAAATTAAGTAAAAGTTCGGGTTAAAATCGAGTCAAAATTGGGATCACAATTTGGGTCACAATTCGATTTGATCCAATTTTGACTCGAAATCAACTAAAATGAATAATTAACTTGATTTATTGTCGATATTTGAGTTAAATTAAGTAAATTTCGGGTCAAAATTAAGTAAAACTTCTTGTTAAAATCGAGTCAAAATTGAGGTCACTATTTGAGTTAAAATTGGATTGATTTTGGGTTAAAATCGAGTCAAAACTGAGTCAAATTTGGATAAAAATTGATTTCAAATAAAAAACGTACTCAATTTTACTCGAAATCAATTAAATCAACTAAATCGATTAAATTGAATAACTAACTTGATTTATTGTTAAAAATTGGATTAAAATTAAGTAAAAATTTGGGTCAAAATCAAGTATAAATTCGGATTAAATTGAGTCAAAATTGAGTCAAAATTAGGTCAAAATTAAGTCAAATTCGGTTCAAAATTAAAGTCAAAATCGGGTCAAATTCGGGTCGATTAATAGATACTTAACGGATAAATAAAAGAGAAAATTTTAAACAGATTTTTGATATTTGATGGGAGAATAAAATGAAAACTAAAAATCGAGAGAGAAATAAGATGAGAATCAATATCAAGAGAAATAGACTAAAACATTATTTTCGAAGGAAATAAATAACTTTTTAAAAAAAAATTATATATGTATATATATATATAAACACGAGTGATATTAATGTGAATACTACGTCAGAGTTAAACTAAATTCACCAAAATTGAACAAAAACTTAACTTTTAAAATATAAAATTATGAATAGTTGCAACGATAGAGAAAAGGAAAGACCATAGTTTATTTGTTCCATTCAAATCCAAGTTTATTAATACATTCCCATGACCATAAAGACTTGCTTTAAAACCTTCCCTTCTGTTCTGTTTCATTTACCATTTCAATATACTCAAACTTTATCAAGAAAGTACGAATCTCCATGGGAGTAAGCTCCACCTCCAGCTTCTTCGGATCCACCTCGCCTCCTCTCTTCACTTCTTCCTCGCCCCTCGAGCTTTCTACTCTCCACATCAGTCTTCTCTTCTCCATCTCCTTTCTTTCTCTGTTTGCCGATAGACTCGTCTCTTTCACTTCCTTTATCTGCAATGCAATTGAAAATCGTCCGTCGAATTTGTTACGATACGTTGTTCCACATCGGCTAAAACATGAACTATAGATTAACATATATAGTATTAGACAAACCTAAACTTTTGAACCCGCTCTTGGAATTAGTTACACCCAACACTACAAGAAAAATAATATTTCCGGACGGATTTTGCAGACTGAAATAGTCATCCCTAAATTTAGGGACGGATTAGAGACGTCTTAAGGACGGAAAAATAAATCCGTCCCTAAACCTGTTTAGGGACGGATTAGACAGTTTGGAATTATTAAATTTCTTGTAGTGCAAACTCATATTTGACTGATATAAGAACCTAGTTCGTCTCAATTTAAATTTACAAATGTTGGACCCCAATTGTGACCCGACTTCCAGAGGTGTCGGTGAAGTATCTATTAATCGACCCTTATATATAATATTGAACAATTCTAAACTTGTGTATGTTTAATGCAATGACAAAAGAAAGAAAGAAACTTGAGGCATATGATGTTGTATGGTTTCTTTCTTACCTTTTTGTTTCGAAATAGCTTCTTCAGCTCTACTTTCGCAACGACTGAATAGTCCTTGTCCTCTCCCACCTTCATATGTTACCAAGCAATTTTCGTTCGAGATTTTGATCGTTAAAACCCAAAATCCAAACTTTACACAAGAAAACATGACTGTATAGCATGTATATATGGTTATATAAATGGTATAAACAGAAACGAAAGATGAACCAAAACCTCGTATAAATGAGCCAGCCTCAAGAGAACTTCCCCATTTTCCAGCTCCTGATATTCAGAATCATATAGAATGAAAAATTACATAAGAACGTACCTTCAGCAGCGCCATAGAAATGAAAACTTCAGATCCGTGAGCACTTCAGGGTTTAATCAAACTAACCTGGAGAGTGAGTAATGCAACATTCTGCGGTAATGAGTAAGATGATTCGAACGCTGAGAAGGTAGTCTCGTGTGAGTTAATCCAATTATTTCCTTCCTGCAAAGACAATAACTTGCCTCACCAAATTCGCAATATGAATAGACTGCGTCAAGCACTAATCTTTTCTATTAAGATTAACCTGTTCGGTGAAGGCTAGAAGAAGTGGAGAATATATCTCTTGACCAAATGTTCGACGCCATTTTGCACCATCTCCTAGATTGTCTATCCGTATATAAACCTTCCCTTGAACCTGTGAGATTAATCAAAGTTAGAGAAGCAAAATATTTTGTCTCTCTTCCAAGTTATCGATAATTTTGGCGAATTTGAGTGACAACTTATTGAGTTGAGAATATGTTCTTACAGTTAAACCGTTGCATCCATTCGGCAGACAGACTGTTTCATTGAGAACTTCACCGACACCTCTGTGGTCATCATAAAGCAGTCTCCTACAGGGATGACAAAAACATAACCACAAGCCAGCAAACAAATGTTTTTACTGAAAGCTATTCATGTAGGCAGTCACAAACCGATGAAGCATCAGCTCGATCTGGCCATCCTCTAAGCTGGATCCACCAATAGCACGATCCACCAACACTGAAAGCTCTGTGGTTTCATCTTGTATATATAACCCGAGATTTATCTGGAAGTATAGAGTATAAAAGACAAAAATAAAAATGAGTAAGCTTCGCGAAGCAAACTGGTACTCAAAAGACCGCAGTCTATCATGAGAAGGCAATCTAGAGGGGTTTGAAACCGTACAGGATAATAGTTTCCAGAAACTGGTTGGTACACTTGCAAGTCCCAATCTGTTCTGAAGTCCCGAATCTTCATATAAATTTTGAAAGACATGTCATAGTGATACAAGGATTTGCTGCAAGGTTGAAGGTAAAAATTACACTACAAGCACGAAGTTTGTATCCGTACCCGTTTGATGAAGTCACGACCATTAGAATCTGTATAAAATGTTCTATTCGTCTTCATGGTGGTTGTAAATTTAGTGATTATCTCCTTGCCAATATCATCATCAACAGGTATAGGGCCAACCTTAAAAAGTCGGCTAAGATGAGAACAGATTTGTCTTCAACAAGATGTAGAAAACAAAGATCTACATATGACTCACAGTGAACTCAATTTCGGCATACTCTTTTCCATTGTAGAGCCTTGTAGTCTGCAAAAAATTGTACATCTTTGTTTTGAATCAAAAGATGGATAAAGAATCATGATTACTAGGTCTCATATATTCCTAAAAGCAGTTAAAATGAGCAGGAGATACATATAGTTGCAGGAGAAAATTACCTGTGATATCCAGGGATTAAGTTCCTGGTACACTTCATCCAACAATGGGCCACGGACAACGGTGAATCGGTCCTGAATCAGGCAAGTCACTTAGGCTTCTTTCATATTTTCACTCTTTGGTTAGAAACTTAGGTAATTTATGCATCTCTTCTCTTTATTACCTTCCCCTCGGATCTAATTGGGAGCACACCATCTGGCCGGAAAACGTAAGCACCAGAAGCCTTCATTAAATATAAAACACATCAAACTGAGGGAGTTTCTTTTTTATTCCCAAAAACCAAAACTGAATAAACTCTGCATAAGGATAGGTAGAATGGACGAGGTTGTTTTTGTATGGAGCTGAGCTACCTGTGGATCTTCATCAGTTCCGTTGCTTCCAATGTAATATGCATATGATTGCTCAGCAGTTATCTTAATGTTCACAATATCAGATTACTCAGAATTACAGAATCCAAAGGGAAAATTAAACGAGGAAGCTTAAAAAGAAGAGCGTACCTGATTTCCAGTACTGGTAGAACGAGTCATTTTTACTCCATCTGAGGAATACTGCAGCTTTAGATTTCCATGGCCAACTTCTATGCTTTGTATCATACTTCCAGAAGTAGCGACTGATGAAAGAGACGAATGAGGACCTTCAATCAAATAAAAGAAAAGAACATCGAGTAAAAATGTAATTTATTGACAGTCAGCCAATTTTAACCAAATGAAATTGCTTTCTTTTGCGTTCTTTGTTGACGGCGTTGTTGCATGAGCACTGTATAATATATAATTGCAAGATTATATATTCCCATCCAACATTTTGACAAGCTAGCACACATTTGGGAACATAGTTAACCTGTTCTTCCAGCATTTGAGATGACATAAGAGCTGAAACCAAGAGGTGGTACTGTAGCTGTAAATGCGAGCCAATACTTTATGGTACCACTCAGTGATTTTCCCAGGTAGGCCTTGACAAACTCATTTCTTATTCTCAACGTGGCCTTTGAAAGAGGTAGAAGCTGAGACACGATTTCCTTGCCAGAAGAATCTTTGACAACGACGTTTTGAGATGAGACCTAAAAGAAGTTACCACATACATTTGGTGAAATGCTGAAATGAACGTAGGATAATTTGGGTTAAACATTTTCGAGTTGAATTGCTAAACAAGAAAGGGAAACATATGGAAACACTCACAGGAATCCGCACAACCTCATCTCTTTTCCATCCGAGTGGATTATAGATAACCACAACCTAAAGAAGAAATTTATGTTAAAACAAACAAAAAAATGAAAAACTATAGAACAACCCAAGTTCTCATAAAAGTAGAAGCAGGCCTATTTGATGAACTTACCAGGCTTTTCCCACTGGACAGAGGGGCTTCAGATGCAGGGCAGTAACTAATATTCAGCAGAGGACACTGCCAGTTACACAAGATGAGATTCATCAAAAGTGTTCATGAACATGCTTTAAGACAAGGACTACAAGTTTATGAGACCCGAGTAAAGAACAAGTTGAGCATGAATTAATTTAAAGACATTTCATTCGATCCAAACTCGAGGTTTGTTAACATTTAAACACAACCTACACAGCCTAGTATTATCTTGAACCCCAAACCCAAGTCTAAACAAGTATAATACCTGCTGAAAACTCGTAGAGTTCTCCTCTCCAGTACTTGACTTTGAATCCGACAAAAAGGCAAGGGAAGCGGCAACCACCTTCTCAGCCTGATGATGATCATAGAAAAACTTTTATTTTATCACTGCACCAACAAGAAATGAGGCCACACGAAAAATGACGTTTGAGATGTTCAACAGAAAAGCACCTGCATGTAACCCATTGAGAGTCTAAGAGCATAATCAGCAGCAACATGCTGTCTCTCTGTGCCACTAACTGCATCATGGTGTTGAGCAATTGCCAAAGCATCACCTAGAACATCTGTAGTTGGACCAAAACTATTCCTACCTCTCAAGAATTCCAATTGTCGAGCTGCCTGTTTAAAACAGAAGAGACCATATAACACTCAAGCAAAAGGAACTGCAGATTTAAGAATGTTCATTGCAAATTATACCATACCAGATAGTATCCACTAAGCATTCTCACATATCTCTTTAAGCCTGGCCTACTTGTGAAGTAACCAGTCCAGTATGCATTAGGTTTGTCTGCATACCTGCACAGATAGATACGTGATGTAGTTAACCAAGGTTTAGATGCATTTATTTTGAGGAAAATCGAAGGTATCAAACCCACGGGAAAAAATCATCAGTTTTGAGGGGCCACAGCTCATTTGCCGCATGTTTCGCATCGGTGTAGATAGAAGGAGTTGAATAGAGAGCATTAATACGCCCATCCTAACATTTCCAAGCAACAATGGCACCAAATTTAGAATCTTTCTTTTAACCTCGAAATAGGTGGAATGGATGAAGTCTTGAATATCCAACTGAAATATGTTGCTAAAAGAAAGCCAGAATACCAGATTGACATAATGAATGAACTTGTCTATTTGTCTGAACCATGAATTTGCATACTGGTAGCGAAAGTCCGTCCCCATTAGCCACATGATATGGTTTGTCCTGGTTACATTGGCCTTGACAAGAGAAAGCCAAATCAACCTACACGATAGATTCAATAAAAAAAATTCTTTCCTTACTGTTGATTGACCCAATCTTACTTGTGCAAGGGCTGCAGCTACAAAGTCATTCACTCGCTCTTGAACATTGTAGTCGAAAAGGAGAGGATCATCCTTCATTTGAGATGATCTTTCAGTGCAAATCCAAGGCAAAGTTCAAGCATAGAGTAAATCTCGTTTGTTTTACCTGAATTGGAGGTGACACATCATTTATTTCAAATGTAAAACCATCAGGGGGGTCATAATGTCTTGGGAATATACCCGTGAATATCTGGAAGAACCATCAAATTGGGGTAAGATCAGGCCAAATTACACAGTTAAACAAAAAGAGCATAAGTGAGATCAATAGTTTAAACCTGTGAAGATGAACCAAGGGACTTGCAACCTTGCCAAACAACCTCAAGTGTCTTATCCCTTAATCTCTTAGCACGATCTTGATAGTCAATTCGAGCAAAAAACAGTGAGTCAAAGCCTAACTGCACAAGTAACCAAAAACTTGTCAGACAAAAGAACTAGAGCAGGATCAGGCAAATCATGCATATCAAGAAAGCTCTTATTTCATCAAGCTCAGGTTGTCAAAGGTTCATTCTATATGAATCAAAAAGTAACAAATGAAAAACATATACCTCTGCGCCAAGTAGGTATGCTTGCACCGCGGAATGTCCAAAGGGGTCAATCTGCCAACCCACCCTGGGAAACTGACCAAATTCTCTTTTGATAAACTGATGGCCTAAGGTTGTCTGATCAATCATGTCAATGTAATGCGGAGATGCTTCATCGTGCATACTCATCCCACCATTTCTACAAAACCAGATATCAAGATAACCATACCAAGAATAACACACACAAAAAACATATGAACTTAAAAGTCATAATAAACGCACATGAACTCTAGTTGACCCGTGTCGACAAGCCGTTTCACCTTAACCTTTGTAGCTTTACTTTGCTGTCTCCACCATCTTTGGAAGAATGCCTGGAAAAGCAAAGAATCGTTACTGTTATGATAAATTGTCTCATATCGCTTCCAAGTTGCTTAGGACATAAGTTTTGGACTCCTATATATTGTATATATACAGTATTGGGTGATCCTAAGCTTTTGACTAACTTTTGACATTGGTTAGACTCGAGCCCATATTTGACATGTGGTACGGTATCAAAGCCTGTTATGTTGCCTCACATCGATAGGACAACTTTGGACTGGGCACTCATATTTGACAATTCCAGCTCCAACGAACACAAAAAAGGAAACTTTCTGGTTCTGTTTCAATCTTACCATCTCAACATAAATGAACTTTCTATTTGGATCATCCAATAAAGAGGCGATGACGGAATCCAGTACATTTTGTACACAAGCACCCTGTTCAAACAACAAAACCGATAATAAGAAACCCTAAAAATCGAATAAGCCATTGTTGCTCCATGAACGAGAGAGAGGACGAAACAAAAGGAATACCCGAATGGAATTGTTCGCTCCGACATAGTACTGATCAACGGTCTTAAGCCAACCTACATCATCGTGGGAATGAGGGACCAAATGGACATTGATCATTTCGGGAACGATCCTCGGCGTGGTGTTGTAAGCTATGTACTCCGAATGGACACCTCCGATCACGATCGCGGACAGAAATAGAAAGAGAAGAGCATTGACCGCCATGGTCATAGCTCGAAGAAGGAAGAGTAACAAAGAGTAAGAGCGTGAAAATTCAAGGCAGAGGAAAATTTCTGGGGAAGACGAAGACAGTCAATATCCGGCCCACATCTCTATTGGGCCTTCTTGTACGGATCAAATAAGCCCGAGTGGGATAAAATCACGTGCACCCACGTGACACCCTCTCTCTCCCCCTCCCCCTCTCTCTCTAACCTAACCTAATAAGCTTATTTAAACATCGATGATGTTTCAAGGAGCGATAATACAAACATGAGACAGCTCTGCTCTGTCTAAAGCTTGTCTCCCAAGTAGGACCACACAATTAAGTTGTCTTAATTACCCAATAATTACGCACTAATTAATCTCAATGTGGCCTCGAAAACGGTGTCGTTTTCGCTTTATTGTCCCCTGAAATCCATGCAACTCCACACTTGATTATGCATTAAACCTACCATTAGTGGCACTGTGGCACTGCCACTTCTCTTTTTAAAGTTTTCATTGGCCTTTGCCTTTGTGTTTTCGTCAACCACTCTCTCTGCCATTTCGACTCTGCCAATCCCTCTGTCTTATCCAAGATTCTTATCAAATATATGTATATATATTATAATTATTTCGTATAATCGTGAGAATTTGTAACCGTAATATTTCATGTGTATATCAAATATGAGCGTGGACCTAACTAATCTTAAAAATTAGCTCGAAAGTTTAGGATTGCTCAATATCATATATATGATTTCAAAGTTCATGTTTTAACTGATGTGGAACAATTTATCATATAACATTCCCTTCACACATCACAATCGGGGATCCTAACATCCATATATTAAAATCGGAACGAACGAAACTCTGATATCATGTCAAATATGGATTGGACCTAATTAATCCCAAAAGTTATGTCAAGAGTTTAGGGTTGTTCAATACCATATATATAAATCTCAAAATTCATGTTTTAATCGATATGGTATTTATCATAACACATTGAACATAAATTATAAATCTATAGTAAATTGTAAATAGACTATATATAAACCAATTTAAACATGATTTAAAAAATGAAGGTTTTATCCTTATCAACTATAGAGTACAGTTTATATTGCTCCATAAGACTATAATATTTTTATAATTGTATATATCTTCTTACGAGATTTTTAAGTTATATTCAATGGGTTTTTTATACGATTTATATATTTGTTTTAAATATTAGATGATCTTCGGTAAATTAATACGAATACGAATTAATTCAACATTTTTGAGAATTGAAATGAATTACATAAAAAAGTAAAATACCATTTGTTATTATAGACTCTACACTTGATTACCCTCCCGTTTATTGTTGGTACAATAACTTGTTATATTTACTGTTTCGGAAATTTTAAAATAGCACCAAATGTTGTTAATTTATGCGCAAATTTCAATAGAAATATATATTATTTTGTATATGGTTCTCTCAACACAAAGATAATATTATATTGAAGATTATAGATTCGAATATTTTATCAAATTGAATGTGTTTATAGAGAACTATAAATGTATATGACTTGTATGCAAATAAAGGTTTATCTAATATCACGAGTTATCGGAGTATAAAAAAAATACCAAAAGAAAAAAAAAAGATAAACAGCAAAAGATAGAACTATTAACAATATATATTTGAAATATAAAAAGTTTTATGGTAAAGTATGAGGATTGGTATGGTTATGTGTAAAGTATACATTGAGACGTGAAAAAACAAAAGAAAAAAAAGCTGAAACAGCGATATTATTTTATTTTGTATATCATATTGTAAAGTGTCATTTTTCGCATATTTAGATCAATGAACCTACATAAACCCTAAACCCCATCACCACCATTTTTTAAAGTCTTCTGATAATAAAGCTACCAACTCTTTGTATATATATATTAAGATCATACCCAAAGGAATTCAATTGTCACAAAAAAAATGTTCAGATTATTGTCAAGGTAAACGTATATTTCTCTCCATCTATTCCATTTGACTTTTTCAAAATTATTTTTGTATCTGAATATTTATTACTTATTTGTTCTTCTTAATCTCTGTAGAAGCTTCAAAGTCATTGCACCAAATGGGTTGGTCTCTAATAAGTCATCCATGCTCCTCTATTCAACTTTTGCAAGGTTAGAAAAAATAAGTGTTGATTTATTTCTTTTTATTTATATGCGTTTGTATCCAATGTTGAAATTAATCAACTTGAACACATCATGTTAAATTCCAAATATATATTATATATGTATAACATATGATTAGGAAGCTAGAAGGCAAAGTCGCGGCCATAACCGGCGGAGCAAGTGGTCTAGGGAAGGCCACGGCCGAGGAATTCGTCCGACAAGGTGCACAAGTCATTATAGTCGACATCAACAATGAGGTCGGCCCCCAAGTGGCGGCCGAGCTTGGTTCCACCACGGATTTCATCAGTTGCGATGTAACCGTGGAAGAACAAGTCGCTAAGGCCGTGAAAACAGTCGTTTTACGCCATGGAAAGCTTGACGTCATTATCAACAGTGCAGGAACAGCTTGTAAGAATATAGGTTTATTTTGTTGATGACCCTCGATTTCGATTAATCTTAATATTGAAAATATACATCCACAGGTGCTATATCACCACCGAGCATAGCCGATCTCGACATGGACGAGTTCGATAGAGTCATGAGACTCAACGTGAGAGGCACTGTCTTGGGGATTAAGCACGCGGCTAAGGCAATGATCCCAAATGGCTCAGGCTCAATCTTATGTCTTTCTAGCATCAGTGGTCTAATGGGAGGTCTCGGACCACACACTTACACAATCTCTAAATCCACAATCCCAGGCATTGTTAAATCAGCGGCGAGTGAGCTATGCAAGTACGGCGTTAGGATCAACTGCATAACTCCTGCGGTTGTCCCAACGCCGCTAACAATGTGTGCTTTGAAACAAGCGTTTGCGTTTGCAGGTGAGAACGGTTTATCAGACGAACAACTGTTGGCAATCGTGAACGCGACGAGCGAACTCAAGGGAGCAAAGTGTGAGGAGATAGATGTGGCAAAGGCTGCATTGTATTTGGCGTCTGAAGATTCCAAGTTTGTGACAGGACACAACCTTGTTGTTGATGGAGGCCTTACTTGTTTCAAGAACCTTAATCTCCCTTCTCCTTGAACCTTTTTAAGTCCTTATATATATATTCTTATTATTGGGACATGTATTTTTTCAGTTTTTTATTTTTGTGTTTGTTGCTTTTATAATTTCAAATATTTGGTGGAAATCCAAGTTTTTTGTGATTTTTTCTTTAATAATAATGTTCCAATCAATCTCTAATTATTGTCTCGTATCATATAAAACATTGATAATAAACTCTTATATATATATATATATGATATTAAATAATTTTAAATAATTTTAATTTTATTCTTCACACTCTAGCATTGTTGATTCTAATGTATTGTTCTTCTTGGGGTTATTCTTTTGTTAGTGTTCATCCTGTTATCTTCTTTTAAGGTGTTCAATGTGATGGTATTGTTGATACTTAATATGTTTATAAATGTGTGAAGATTTTTTGTCCAATATTGAAATTTCTTGCAATAATGTGTAATAGAGTGTTGAGTATAAATAAAATATAGTCTGTGATGTCAATTTGGGTTGAGTTTAATGAGTTAATCCAACCAACACATTAAAAATATATATGAGTCTTTGTTAAATGTGAATAAAATTGCATGGGTTAATTGATATAATATCACATATAACATCGTAATATTATATGACTTCACGCATACTCTTGAAAATCTAATGAAAAAAATAGAGAAAAGACAAATTTGCTCTTATATTTTGTTTGTAAAAACATATACATTTTGAATTTTTATAAATTGCCCCTAATTTCAAAGTTAAGAACTACAAGTAACGAGAGATGGTTTAAAAATTGAGAGCGATTTCAAGCGTTTTCGAGCGATTTTGAACGATGTTCGACCGATTTTGGACGATTTCGGGCATTTTGAACGATTTCGGACGTTTTCGAACGTTTTCGGGGCTCACATGGTCATATGAGTCTCATAGGGTCGCATGGGTCATAGGGTCGTATGGGTTTGACAGGATCGCATGGTCGCACAGGGTCGCATGGTCGCATAAGGTCGCATGTGTCTCACAGGGGTCGCATGGTCGCACAAGGTCGTACGGTCGCACAGGGTCGCATGGGTCTCACAGGATCACATGGTCGTACAGGGTTTCATGGGTCTCACAGGGTCGTATGGGTCACAAGGGCAATTTGGAAATTTCAATATTTATAATGATAGTTTTTAAGTTAATTTTTGAGGGAATGATAGATTTGAAGTCAAAATAACATTTCAAGGGTATTTTTGAAGTTGGTGATTAATTTGGTGTAAAACTCAAGGGTATTTTTGAAGTTGGTGGTTAATGGGTTTTATCCATATAACCCATTAGCATATATCTCCATATTCCTATCATCATTGTTCCAATTCGTTCGCTCATTCTCTGATCGGTCAAATGTTCGATATATTTTTATCTTAATTAAAATATATCGTCACCTCCTCCTCCGTCACCGCCGTCGTCGCCTCCTCCAATTTTTTTAAATTTTTTATTTTTAGTTTTATGTAAAAACATTCTGCACGGATATTATTACCCTCCAGAAATTGTTTGTACAAAAAATTATTTAATATTTTTATAAAAAAATTATTTTTCTCTGATTTTATTTTTGTAAAAATATATTTATTATTCGCAAAAAATTCGAATGCCAATCATTCCCTAATTTTTGGATGGATTTTTTCGACTGTCTAAAATTTGTTTTTCAAAATAAATAATAAAAAACTAATACAAATAAAATAAAAAATTATAGAATCTGTGAGTAATCCATCCGGAAATTAGGGATGTATTGATGGTACTTCTTAATTCATTCGAAAATAGGGACTGAAGGAATTCTGTTTGTAAATTACGGACAAAAAATATGTTCCTAAATTAAAAATTTCTAATAGTGTTTGTTAAAAATTTTAAATTCATGAATTATCGTTTTAGCTATTGATATATTAAGATTAAAATTTGACGATTATATCATGAAATTTATTTTCATATATTATTTTTTGAATATTAAAACATTAATTATAATATCTAATATTATAAATATATATTATAAATGTTAAAGGATAAAAATATATATACAAAATTTTATTTATATGATTAAACATGTTCAACCCGTTAACCCAACCTGTATAACCTATTATTAAATAAAACAAAAATATTTTGAAATGATACATTCATTTGAATTGAAATGTGCCACCGAGTAATTCATCATCTAGTAAATGTATTGAAAAATATTTCATGACATTGAAAAAGGAAGGCAAAAAACTCTTTCAAACAACATAATACTTCAGATATATTGTTTTTCAATAATTCCAAGTCATCTCTATTAAAATTTCTTAAACATATATCTCTACAAAATATGCTAACTCTGCATAGAACATTGTGAAAGTTACATGTTAATAGCTCAACAAATGCACTTGGAATGATTCGCTGCATGAAAACGTGACAATCGTGACTTTTCAAATCGATCAGCCTCGAACCCACAATATCCACACACCAAGCAATGTTCGATGCATATCTATCTGAAAATTTAATATCTTTTTTTAACTACATCAATAATGTTGTTTTTGCTAGTCCGAACAATCTGAATATTGGGATAGGTGTCCTTCCATCGTGTAACTCCAATTCAGGTCTTCACATATTATCTTTAAATCTTTCCTTGATTATATGTTATCTTTCGTTTTCCCCGTCACATTCAAATCAGTGTTGATGATGTTATCGAACAATTTTTTTCAATATACATAACATCCAAGTTATAACACAATATAAGTGATTTCCAATATGGTAAATCAAAAAAAAATAATATGTTTATACCAGTTATATCATTCACCTTGGCCTTATAGTTTTCGAAGCCCATGATCTCCACCGCATTCTACCGATTCTTGTAAATCTCCCATCGTATTTTATCATTTCTAAACGATCACAATGCCTCTTTTTTTGTTCACATTCTTCCGAAAATGTTTTTTTATCTTTTCTAAATGTATGTACACGAGAAAAAAAATCTTCTATTACCATCAAACCCACATGGTTTCTTTACATATACTAGTTGAAATGAATTTATACCCTCCTTACAATATGAATTCCCAACTCTCATGCATGCTCCAACCAAATAACATTCCATAGGTAGGGACGTCCTTACAATAAGACCGCTTTAAATGTGAAATTTTACTTTGTACTTATGTCATAAGCAAGAATTCTGTTGTTTCATAAATCTCTTAATTCATAAATTAAGGCTACAAAAAACATCAAAACTTTTCTTCAAATGTTCTGGTCTTGGAATCAACAACGTCAGAAACATTATTTCTCTTTTCAGATACATATTGGGAGACAAATTATATGGAGATAAAATCACTGTCGTAGAGAATATTGATTTCCAGATTGTCCATATGGACTAAAACCATCGGTGCATAGACAAAGATAAATATTTCTCACCATGTTTTCTATAGACATATAGAACATCTTTTTGTATGTTACATGTTCTCGTCACGATAGTTTTTTTGGACAAAATCTGCTTGCACTGAAAAATTTACATTTCCAACAGATCTTTATCTTCTCCCTAAAACAACATGCAACTATTTCTATAAACATCGATTTTCTCATGTGATATTTCCAAATCTTTTAAAACATTCTTTGTTTCATAATATGTTTCAAAAGCTTGATTATTTTCCGGTAAATATTCATGTATGGTTTTACAAAATGAATACATGCAATTTTCAGCTACATTAAGTCTATTTTTATACTCATCAATTTTCATGACAATGATAAATGAGACTAATATTCACGAAATCTTCATATATAGGTTGTTTCGCTGCCTCCAATAGGTTGAAAAATCAGTGTCCCTCATTGTTTGGCATCTCTTCATACGTTTGCTCAACAATTCCAGGAAAAGAATATGACACCATTCCCACATATGGATTGGTCATCGACCTTTCATAAAGAACTTCTTCATTTCTTTCTATTTTTTGTGTTTCTTGCACATCATCTCTAATACCACAATTTTCAATGTGAAATAACCAAACTTTTTAATTCTCTACGATACTCACCTTGTAAAGGTGTTTGCAAAAAATTTCTTAACTTCGATACTTCATGTTTTTGCATCTTTTATATGTACATAACATTGTCTCGCGTTCTTGACACAAAGGTTACATCGACGCAAAACTCATGAACTGCTCCAATTCGTGTAAGAATTCTTAAGTAACTTCTTCAGTTACGAGAATTTTTTCTTCTATATATATTTGAAGAAGACGACATTGTTTGAAAATATAGTTTGTGTTGATGGCATGATGGTAAAAATATTCGAATTTGATGTATAAATAGTGAATATTCCAACGAATGCCCGTTGGAAATACCAATGAATGACCGTTGAAATACAAACGTTGGATTATTCTAATGATAACCTTGAAATTCTAAATTTTCCTACGGGCATCCGTTGAACATACCAACGGAAGCTCGTTGCTCTGTGCAACGAACATCCGTTGGATTAAAATGTCGATTTTCGACGGGTTTTCCAACGGATGTATAAAAAAATTTGCAACGGATGTTATCCATTAATCATCCATTGGAAATTTCGACGGATTGTAACGGACTTCCAGTCGTTGATAATTTTCCAATTTCCGTTACAATCTCACTACAAAAAAAACAACAGCTTTCCAACCGACATATCCGTTGGAAAGCGCCAAAATTCCGTTGGAAACAGCCGTTTCCAACGGACGCCAACGGATTCCGTTCCGTTGCGAAATGTTCGTTGCAAATGTCGATCCGTTGCAATTCGCGACGGCGTGTCAACGGATAAAATCCGTTACAAATTTGTAACGGACTGGCAACGGATTAAGCCGTTGGAAAGTCTGTAGCGGACGCCCGTTAGTAGACGTTGTGACGGATCACCGTTGCAAAACTTCAACGGAAGGCCGTTGGAAGACAACGGCTGTCCGT
>CM071864.1:50457282-50533541 GCA_036759665.1 Gynandropsis gynandra | reverse complement strand
TTTCACTCTATTTCACTCAAATTTAACACGTTTTCACCAATTTTGACCCAGTTTCACCCAATTTTTATTCGATCTCACCGAATTTCAACCTGATTTAACCGAATTTTCACTCTATTTCACTCAAATTTAACAATATTTCGCCAAATTTTGACCCAATTTAACCCAAATTTGACTCGATTTCACGGAATTTCAACCCAATTTAATCGAATTTTAACTCTATTTCACTCATATTTAATCCGATTTCACCTAATTTCACCAAAATTTAACACGATTTCACTTAGATTATACTCGATTTCATCGAATTTCAACCTGATTTAACCAAATTTTAACCCTATTTCACTCATATTTAATCTGATTTCACCCAATTTCACCAAAATTTAACTTGTTTTCAACTAATTTTTACTCAACTTCACCGAATTTTAATCCGATTTCACCCAATTTCACCAAAATCGGGTTGAATTTCGGTGAAATCGAGTAAAATCTAGGTGAAATCGAGTTAAATTTTGGTGAAATTGGGTGAAATCGGATTAAAGAATTTTAAGTGTATTTCACTCATATTTAATCTGATTTCACCTAATTTCACCAAAATTGAACTCGATTTCACCGAATTTCAACCCAATTTAACCAAAGTTTCAATATATTTCGCTCAATTTTAACTCGATTTCACCGAATCTTAACCCAATTTTAACCGGAATAAAATTGGGTGAAATCGGGTTAAATTGTGCTAAATCGGGGTTGAAATTCGGTGAATCGAGTAAAATTTGGGTGAAATTAGGTCAAAATTTGGTGAAATCGTGTTAAATTTGAGTGAAATAGAGTGAAAATTCTGTTAAATCGGGTTGAAATTCGGTGAAATCGAATAAAAATTGGATGAAATATAGGTGAAAACGTGTTAAATTTGAGTGAAATAGAGTGAAATTTGGTTAATTCGGATTGAAATTCAATGAAATTGAGTAAAAATTGGGTGAAATATGGTTATGTTAAAGTTATGTTACTATTAGAGAAATCATATAGAATTTTTTTGTAATTGTTAGAATATAAAGTATTTTTATTTTATTATTTTGTAATATAAATAAATAATTTAATAATACATTAAAATTAAAGAAAATGTGTTACTTTTAGAGAACTCATATATTCGGGGGAATAGGCTATATTTTTTATAGTTTAGGGGGGAAATAGGTTATAGGTTATAGTTCGGGGAGAAATAGGTTATAGTTTATATAGTTTGGGGGAAATATGCTAGAATTTATATAGTTCGGGGAGGAATATGCTGGAATTCATATAGTTCGGGGGGAAATAGGCTGGAATTCATAGAGTTCGGGGGGGAATAGGGTGGAAATCATATAGTTTGGGGGGGAATAGGCTGTTTTAAAAAGATTTAACAGAAAATTTAACAGAAAATTAACGGAGGGGGAATATGATGGATTTTTAAAATTTAGGGGGAATAGGATGAGTAGTGATAGTTGAGGGGAATAGGATGAGCAGTAAAGTTCAGAGAGAAATATAATTAAATGGTAAAGTTTAGGGGGAATATGCTGTTTTCTCTATTTTATTTGATATTAAATCATATTATATAACTTTTTTAAACATCATATCATCCAAATTTAATATTTAAAATCTAAATAAAATTAATCTTATAACATAAATTATTTGTATTATATCGTTTTTGTCCAAGTATTGTCGTTTTTTCCATCTAATGTCGTTTTGTAATTTATATATCCTAAAATATGATCAATAAGTACTAGAAGTCGTAAAAACAAATTAAATAAAAGTAATTAGCATGCATTAATAGAATGAAAATAAAATGATCCCTATATATATAAAAATTATGATTCATATATTTAATTATATCTCTATATACCCTCGCATATACATATATACAAATCTATATATATAACAACGATGTGTAATGTAGCAGAAAGCGAGAAGACAAGAAGCAAGAAGAGCAAGAATAGGAAGAGGGATTAAGAATGTGAAGAAGCTTCTGACTTATCCAATGGCTTCCGGTGATACTTCTCCAAAACCTTCCACCGGAGTTGGAGATTGACAACTAAAACCCTAGAAGAATAGTAAAAGAAGAAACACAAATATATATGTACATATGTATACATGTGTATATATGTATATATGTATGTATGCATGTATGTAGACGAAGTAGTTTAGGGTACGTTGTAGTTTAAGCGTTCGAGGTCGCCATTGTCGTGATGACAAAGTCTTTGCATTGTACGTAAAATCCATCAAATGGTCACTAACACCTTGTTTCATTTAACTCTTAACCATTCTTTGCATTGTTATAATTAATTTTTACCATATATTTTCATCTGTTTTTTTTTGGATTTTTTCTAATGCGAGAGTTTGCAGTAATTATCTTTTGAATGTACTTTTGTAATTCTCAAAGATAAAGATAAATGCAGAGTGGATATTTTGAAACATGTGTTTGAAATGAAAGGTCGATGACTTTCTATCAACTATATTATACCAATTAACAGTTTGATTTCAATGTTCTTATCATTTTATATTGAGAATTATATATATTTAAATTATATACCTATATTTAATTTTCAGAAAGTTTCTAAAGAAAATAAGTATATTTAAATTATTTCATTCGTTAACAATTTTAAAAATAATAATTTTTCTATGTAAATTTTAAATTAATATTCACAAATTTCATTTTCAATTCGAGAGTTGATTAGGATATATTTATGATATATCATAAAGAGGAAATTGATTATTCGAAAACTTTTGTTTCGGTAGGCAAATTGACCTCCGTACGCATTTTTTTGGCCGTTGCAGCGACTCGTCAATGGAAAGTTCATCAGATGGACATTTATAACGCATTTTTACATGGAGATTTAGATGAAGATGTCTATATGTGTCTACCACCAGATTTTTCGACCTCATGCACGAATCAAGTATGTCAACTACGAAAATCTTTGTATGGACTTCGCCAAGCTTCTCGATGTTGGTTCATATATTATCAATGGTTCATCTCGACTTTGGCTTCACTCGTTCCTATGCGGACTATTCCATCTTCTCTTATCATGTTGGTGACATTCGGATGCACGTTATTATCTACGTTGATGACCTTCTTGTGGGCGGTAATGACCTACCTATGATCACACAGTTCAAGACATATTTGAGTACATGTTTCCACATGAAGAATCTTGGACCTTTAAAGTATTTTCTTGGCGTAGAAGCACTCGTGGGATATACCTCTTGTAAAAAATACGCGTTGGAGATTGTGTCAGAGTGTGGTCTGTTTGGCGCAAAACCGACCTTGACTCTGCTTGAACAAAATCATGACCTTCTCTCCTCGACGGCCGACTTGTTGGATGATCCGAAACCATATCGTAGATTGGTCGGAAGACTCGTGTACTTGGCGGTCACATGACCCGATTTAGCTTACTCAGCATATCCTTGCACAATTCATGCAATGTCCGACCGTGGATCATTGGAATGCTACTTCACGCGTGGTCCATGATCTAAAGAGCTCACTGAGACAAGGAGTTATGCTTCGCTCGGACAGCTCTATCTCACTCACGATATATTGTGACTCAGATTGGGGAACTTGCTCCATTTCTCGATGCTCACTCGCGGGCTATGTTATATTTCTCGGTCATATTCTCCTATCTCGTAGAAAACAAAGAAGCAAACAACTCAGTCTTTTTCTTCTACAGAGGCTAAATACAGAGCCATGATCTTCATGTATAGAGAGCTCAAGTGGATTCGTGAAGTCTTGCGCATGTTTGGCGTTGATGTTCCCCCCTTCCATCTATTCTATGATAGCAAGGCAACCTTACACATCTCGGCTAATCCAGTTTATCATGAACGCACGAAACACATAAAGATTGATTGTCATTTTGTTCGCGACGAGATCAAGACATGACGTGTGACGGACAACAGAACAGCTTGCAGATACATTTAGAAAGGCGTTAGAACGACAACAATTTGATGACCTTCTACGCAAGTTGGACATTTAAAATCTACATGCACCAACTTGTTTTCTAAATATTGTTATTTATGATTTATTCTCATAAATATTGTTTCTTTTATTTAGAAGTTTACCTTTATTTTAGGAATTTAGTTAAGAAAAGAGTCATTGGCTAAAGTTTATATATATTCTCTTATAATAAATGAAAAGCTAGAATGGTCTTTTATAATATTATCAGAGTTATATAGATAATAGTTACATATATGTATTAATTGTATATATTTTTGTTTAAATTTAGAAAACTTTCAAAAACTCCATTTGAAAAGCTTATTTGTATACATTTATTGATATTAATCAAATCAAAACTTAAAAAGGATTTGCAAACTTTAACTATCAAATTTTATTACATAAATTGTCTTTTACCATATATTTTCCTCACAAATCAGTTGTTTTGATTTCATTTTAAAAAATGTTTATTCCACATTATGTGGCAATCTCTTTGGATCTTTAACTTAATAAGTAACACTCATTTCTCGAAGGATACTATATGAAAAGATAAAATAAATCAACGGGGCAAAGCCTATCCGAAACATTCGAATTTAATATTGGTCCAATTTCAAAAGATAATTGCTGATATTAATTGAAACATCAAAATGTGAACCATCCCTTTGATAATATAATTAAATCGCATTAAATATACATTGACTAATTTGCTTATAAAACATGATATAAATATGAAGATAACAACAAACTTGGTTGTATTTCTCATTTAATTATATTTTTATACGTTGGGATGTTAATGTCTACATAGATAAATTCAAATTAAATTCATAAGTTTGACTGTATAATAATTAGATTCTATAATTTTGTTTTTCTGGAAGAAAATTAATTAATATATATAAGTTTTATATATTAAAAATTGAATTTTTGTTGAATTCTAGTGAAATCACGTTCACTGTACATGAATACCACCATAAAATATAATTAAATTATGATTCAAATTTATTACAATTTTTAATTAATTTCGGTTTATTAAAATTTTAATATGATATAATTTTTTATGGATATTATTGAAATTTATTATATTTTAGTTTATAAATTTAATGTTTTGCATTCTTAAATATATAAATTTATGAATTTCATATTAATCATTTTTAAACTTCGATTAAATTTACATATGATATAATATATGAACTAAACTTAAAAAATCATAATTTAAAAATTTAATTAATATAATAATATTGGATATACAGATAATTAGTTATTTTTTAAATTATTAAAAATTTTATGACGATTTCTTTTTTATATATTATAGATTTACTGATCAATCATATATAAAATAGGATGATTTTTTGTGAAGTCGCATAAACTAAAAAGAGAAAATTTATTTTTAAACTTATATTATTATTATTAATATTATTATTATTCGTGCTCTTAACTGAAATTTAATGCATTTTAACTCTTTTAAATTCAATATTTATATTTCTTAAAACGTTACATAAACCACCTCCTACTCCTATTACCCCTAATTTTATTAAATACTATTATTACCATTTTTATTTCTTTCACTAATACAAATAAATGTATCCCTAAATTTTACACGATGAAAATTTATCATCTCCAACTCTTCTTACTCATTCATCTTACTTTAGCATACTCGACCCTGAATTGTCATATGACCTCGCGAGCATACTCGACCCCCAAAGCTAAATCGTTCGAGAGTTTAAGAACGCATGCCGACAACCCAATTCCATTCAAAAAGATCGAAGTCATTGACACCAAGAAGAACCACATTGAATCGGAGTGTTATGATAAGTTGTCCCACATCGATTAGGACATGAACCTTGGGACTTGTATATATGGTATTGGGCAACCCTAAACTCTTGAGCTAGCTTTTGGGATTAGTTAGGCCCAGCCCATATTTGTCACGGAGACGTCTTCATCTCTAACGTTGTCTGCGGTTCCGACTATACCTCGGCCCGAAATAAGCGCGTTCAGCTCCCGTATAACCCTCTTTCGGTGCTCCTGCTCTACTGCGCTAACCGAAGAAAAACGCTTCCTCCTTTTCCCTATCTTTTCTCCTTTGTAGTACCATCACCTCATCTGAGTAAGGTTTTTCTGCTCCCCTCTCCGCCGGCGGAGAAATGAACCATCACTATTACAAAACCGTACATGAGGTCTTCCCCTCATACGGCTCCTCTAGGGCCAAATAGCGGGTGCTGTAGCGAAACTGATTGCAAAAGAGGGGATAATTTTATTTATAGGAAAACATCCTATTCCCCTTGAAAATATAACTTTAGTCCTATCCCCTCATCGATTTTGACCCTCATCCTATTCTCCCCTCAATTTTAAACCCTCATCCTATCCCCCCTCCCTAATTATCTATATTCAGCATAAAACCCCCTTCCGTTAAATCAATGTTAAAAAACCCGTTAAATATTATTAAAATCCTAAAAAATATATTTTAAATCCTAAAAAAGAATAGTGTTCAACAAAAAAACCATAACCATAACAATCTTGGTTCTTTTCTATGGAGACTCGTTTGAATCTTTTTTTTCTATGATATTTTTTAGTCTTCCTGGCATCTTCCTAACCGTTGGAGGAATGATTAGATCTTTACCCGAATTCTTTCAAAATTTGGCACCACAAAGAGGAGAAATATTTCTCTTATAGGTCTTTATCCATGCAGACGACAAATAGTAGTCACTAATGTAGCATTCAACATTTTTTCACCTTTGCATCATCATATAATATGCATGTTGGCATGGAATTCCAGTCATATCCCATCTTTGACACGTACACCTACGTTGTTGCATGTTAACTACATACGAAGTTCCACCATCATCAACTTCAAATCTTTCATACGACCTAGGATATGAAACACACCCTTCCATCTTCAACTTAGCTTTCTCTAGTGATCGAATAACCCTCGGAGTATGTACACCTATATGCTTCTCAACAATTGTAGACCTCGTATCACTTCTAACCATGGCTTGTCTTCTAATAATCTCCAACATTTCAACCATTGGCCTAGTTCTAGCAATGATAATACTATTTTTAAATGATTCAACCATGTTGTTGTGCAAATCACTACAACAACAATCACGTCTAAAGAATTCCCAACACCAATGTTGTAGAATAACCTTCATCAAATCATCAAAGGCCGATTTATCAAACTTCTTAAACTTCTCACAATTAGCATAAAAAGTTCGCCTTATTATAACTTGAACTATATTCCACACAAAATGCTTCATACCTTTGGCCTTGTGGTTCTTCTTAAGATTGGAGATTATATGCCTTAAACACATACGATGTTCTACATTTGGCAAAGTTTGTTCCACCAGATTCAACAATCCCTGAAAATGTATTTAAAGAAACAATTTAATAAAATATTCATTAGATTTTGAAAAGTAAAACAAATTTAAAAAATAAATAAATTAACTTACTTTTTGTCTATCAGATATGATCGTTAATCCTTCACCTGAACCAAGATATTTTCAGTAACTTGCACTATCAAAGGTATTTTCAGTAACTTGCACTTCTGCGCTATCAAAGGTATTTTCATTAACTTGCACTCTCCTTTCGGCTCACAAGTGTGTTCCATAACGTATGATTTTATTGTCCAAATATCGTGTTTCATAGAACAATAAAGCCGCCGTTTACAATCTACCTCAAAGCATATAGCACTAACAACATCATTATCCCATCGATTGAATCCTACGTTCTTCCCCGCATTCAACACTATTTCGATCACAAAATCCTTGAATTCCTCCGCTGAATTAAAGATTTAACCTAAAAATAATTCTTTTTATTCGATAAAAGTCCCTTTCTTGCATCTACTACTCTCCCCCATTGCAATTTCGTTATCTTCTAATTCAACTTCATCATCATTCTCATCCGAATTATTCTCATCCAAATCAATCCTCGGTTCTTCATCACTATCCAAATAAACTTCATCATGAAAAAATACCTAATTCAATTCGAAATTCACAAATGTCAGACATATTCGGAATCAACATCGCCATTGTCTCTGAAAAAAAAATGTTAACAAATCACAATTTCAATCCAAAACAACACGTAATGTAGTAATATGATTCCGACACTAATAAATTTGCAAACCAAAATACAAGAGTATCTTACCGTGTAAAAAAAACAGAGAAAAACTTGTATCCAACGATATCAGTCCACATAAACTTTTCTTTCAACTTGCTCAATCTGATTGCAATAGAAAGAAGAAAGAATTACAAAAAACAGGGCAGTACAACATACACACCATCTCACAATATAACGAGACGAATCTTGTGGGGATCACATAAAAGAAGAAAACAATCATACAGAAAATCAAAAAAACAGTAGGAGACCGAAAGATATTAAGAATTAAATCTTACGTCGTGGTCCAGTTCTTTTTTTGTCAGCTGGTGGGGGAGGTAAAGTGAAACTGTTACACGGATGTCCTTCAATTGCAGACTTGGAGGGCCTTGAACTTCCTGAACCACAATCCACAGCTTCAATGGCGGCAAGACCTTGATTGCAACGACGAACAGAAAAGCGGCTGAGCGGCGACGGACAGACAACGGATGAGCGGCAACGGACAGAGCAGCGATGGCTGAGCGGAGAGTCGACGATGGCTGAGCGGAGAGTCGACGATGGCTGAGGGGCGAGTCGGCGATGGCTGAGCGGCGAGTCGGCGACGGACAAAGGGGTAATAGCTGAACGAAAACGAATGTAATGAAATATTAGTTTTTTTAATTCCGGTTTATTATACCGATTGGTTTGGTTATACCGGTTAATTTTTCAATTTTTAACCGATTTAATCAATTTCGGGTCAATTTATCAAATTGAATTTTTAAGATTTTTTTAATTTAACGGTTTTTTAATATTGACGCTCAAAATTTAACGGGGATTTAGACTGAATATAGATAATTCCCGAATATAATGAAAGCTCAAAATTAAGGAAGAAATATAATGATAATCAAAATTAAAAGGAAAATTGGACTAAAGTCAAATTTTCATGGGTAACAGACTTTCTCTAAAGAAATTGATAATTTAAAAATCAATATAATTTTTAAAAAATTTATGTATTAATTTTTTTAATTTTAATCTATAAATTTAATATATCCGTATAAAATTTACAAATATTTTTTCAAGCATTTTAATTTAGCTCATCTTATCTTAATTCTAAAAAAATTTATTATATATATATAATTTAACATTCATACTAAAATTTAAATGACATCTCGTTCCAACTTAATGAAAATAATAATAATTTGAAAGTGGGGGAACATGTGGGGAAGGGATGTTTGACCCTTCCACTGGCGGTCAAACCCAAATAATGATAATCACTTTCCTTCCCTGTCATCAATCTTTGACTTTTGACTTTTTCTCCCATCCGTTCTGATATTGACACGTGTCCTATTTCGTTGATAAGTGTACACGTTTCTTTATATGAACCGTTGATCGTTCTCTTGCCGTTTTCTCGTCTGGATTCCGTCTCCGTCTCTCTCTGTATTGATCTGTTTTTTGACCAAAATTTTAGAAGAAAAAAAGTTGAAGCTTTTTTTTTTCTTCTTCTCTCTTCCTTCAATGGCGTTGAACACATCCGACGATACTTGAATCTCACTCTCCTTATCTTCATTCTCTATTTGTCTCTCGAATCTGCTTTTCCCTTCTCGTTTGAGGGGCGTAAAAATCTTGGATTTCCGCGTCGGATTTATCATTTCCGTTGTTGTTTTGGTGGGATCTTCGTGTTTTAGGGTTTCTGCCATCGTTCGCGTTCTCGGAATTATGAAAGCGTCGATTGGGAGGTTGAGGAGATTCGCATTTCACAAGGTTGATGCGAAGGATAAAGGAGAGATTTTACCGACGGCACAGATTGACGAGCTTGCCAAAGCCGCCAAGGTACTTCATGTCGTTGTTAATCCCTCTTTTTTCCCTGTGGATTATTAGAATTTGATGTTCCTGGGGACTTGGGTTTTGCGGAATGGTGGGATTTAAGTAGGGTTTATGCTTTGGTAGGGTATAAGTCTCGCAATTCGTCGTAGTTTTATCGATTTAATCAAGGGAATGGGGTTGTAAAGTGTTAATCTGACACCATATATTGGTCCTGATTTGCTCTCTAGAAAGTGAAGAACATGTTTAGAAACTCTTGATTTTGTCGGAAAATCATCCGAATGATCTTCCTAGTAGGGGATTTTGGTGGGAGATCTGAGGAATTAGTTCACGGCATTTGCAAATGTAATTGTTGTAGTTTCATGACATTGGAATGGAGAAATAGTTAGTTAGTCATGAATTGATGGTTGTAATGGCTCCTTACAACTCCAAGGCCCTAAATGGTGGAGTCATGGTCGCCTGCAAAGGCGGCGACTGCGTTTTCTGGGACTGCAGGCGACATTAAACATTAAAACTGGTGGAGTCGCAGTCGTCCGCAAACGCAAACTCAGCATTTCCACCAGTCTAAGCCCTAAAACTCTTTTGAGCTTGTGAAGTAACTTGTCGAAAAGGCAACCAGCTTTTCCTTGCTGTTGACTGGCGGAGGCAAAGATCACATTTAGAAGTTTCTAAAATTAGTAATAAAAGAACCCCATTTTATTCTTTGTTAGAAAAGCTCCCGTTCTGTTGGTTAAGTTCTACTTTTTAGGTTTTTGATAGTTTCATGAGTATGGAAGAAATCGCCGTTGCATTTGACTTAAATTATCATCAAAGTTATCTTTTCATCGGACGCCTCTCTTGTATGGTTCCCAGGATATGCAAGACATGAGAGAATGCTATGACAGACTACTTTCTGCAGCCGCTGCGACTGCTAATAGTGCATATGGTGAGTAAGGAATTCAATTCCACGAGCATTTTGATGCCTCCTAGCAGTGTAATTCTAATGTGCTGCCTTATGTTTCGAGAATGTTTCTTCATTGTTCTACATTCATTTTGCATTCAATCCGACATCTATTTTGATGGCCATACATACATATTCTTATATCTTTATGCCTTTGTTTGGTAATTTCAGAGTTCTCAGAATCATTGGGGGAAATGGGTTCTTGTTTGGAGAAAATTGCGCCACACAATGACGAAGAAAGCGGTAAGCGGATAAAGGTTTAGCTGTTATAGAATTTATTTTTATTTTCCCCCTTTTATTATGCCATGACACTTCTCCTTTTGCAGGTAAAATCTTGTTAATGTTGGGTAGAGTTCAGTTTGACCTTCAGAGACTCGTCGACACCTACGTAAGTTATCTGTCGTAACCTTAAACTCCATGTGACATTACAGTTCAAATCTAAAAGAATGAAAATTTTACTTGTTTTGTCGACTCTTCAGCGCACAAATATATTCAAGACTATTACACATCCCTCGGAATCCCTTCTCAATGAGCTTAGAACAGTTGAGGTATGTGTAATAACGTCGAAATGGATATCCACCACGACCCATTTGGAATACTAATCGGCCTGTCTTCTTCTTTTGTCAACTTTAATGGAACAGGACATGAAACGACAATGCGATGAAAAGAGGTTCGTTCTTCTCTACAATGTTGGTCTTCGTTTTGCTCCAACAACCTTAGCATTGGTCTGTAAACTTGCAGGGAAGTGTTCGAGTACATGATGACTCATGTGAAAGAGAAAGGGAGGCCAAAAGGCAAAGGAGATAACTTTGTTTCGCATCAATTACAAGCTGCTCATAACGAGTTTCATGATGAGGCCACGTTGTGTATTTTCCGGTTGAAGTCTCTTAAGCAAGGCCAATCTTCAAGTCTTTTGACACAAGCCGCCCGTCATCACACTGCTCAGGTATGAACTCCCCATCTGTTTTTAGTACCCAAAGAGATTGATCCGTCCCACGACTGTTTTCCTGATGGTACCGTCGTTTGTTGAGTAGATGCGTATGTTCCGTGATGGGTTGAAATCTCTCGAAGCTGTTGAGCAACATGTTCGAATTGCTGCGGAGAAGCATCATATTGATTGTGAGCTTTCTTTACATGGAAATGAAAGTGAAGATAACGAGTATGATGATCAATACATTAACGAAGACGGGGAACTCAGTTTTGACTACAGATCGAGTTCGCAGAAAGTGGAAGCTCTCTCTACGCCTAGAAGCTTAATGACGGTAAATTTGAATCTGAATCTTGCTTAATGAACTTAAAAGCAAATCTCACCCACTTCCATTTTCCGTCCAGACGGAGGATGCAGACCTCTCGTTTCCACGCCCTTCAGCAACAGAACCGACAGTGGTGTGTTTTTTTGTCTATAACACTCACAGCGAGAGTTGATTCTGTGAAAGATCCTCGATTTCTTTAACACATCTCTATTATCTCATGCAGATATATGCAGATAAGAACGAAGAACGACATGTTTCGAGCCACGATCACAAAGCAAGCAGCCATTCAGCGCCGTTGTTTTTGGAAAAGAAATCTGATTTAACAGATAGACTGAGGCAGATGAATCTATCCACGGCTCAGACCGCGAATGCCTATGTGTTACCTACGCCGATTGATCTGAGGTACCTGCCGGCCCTTGCTAAACCACCTCCTCAAGCTTCAAATGTAAAACCATCAAACCAAATTGGAAATATATCGCATTCATCTCCGCTGGAACAGATGAAGAGTGGCAAAGAGGCGGATAACAGTAATATCTCTATCCGTCTGCCCCGTCCCTCTGGAGATTCTACCGATATTTCTGCGGCCCAGAAAGCAACAAGACATGCATTTTCCGGGCCACTTGTGAGCAAACCATTCTCAGGTGCGGTTTCCGTTCTGCCAGTTCCGGCACTTGTTCCTCAGTCTTCGTCTCCAAAGGTCTCCCCAGGTGCTTCACCGCCACTCGCGTCTTCCCCACGGGTCAGTGAACTCCACGAGCTCCCAAGGCCTCCGGGGATCTTATTGCCACAACGACGTCCAAAGTCACCGGCTCTGGGGGGTCAAGACAAAAGCACGGTTCAAGCAACGAGCATTGTGGCGTCACCGCTTCCAATTCCACCATTGGTGGTACCAAGAAGCTTCTCTATACCCTCAAGAAACCAGAGAGCAATGGCTCAAGACTTGCCGGAGAAACATGAAAAGACGATAGTGTCCCCGCCGCTTACGCCAATGTCCTTAGTGAATCAAAGATCGCCATCTCGAGCAATTGCTCAAGTTGCAGTAGATGCGCAGAGAGGTCTAACAAAAGGTAATGAACAGATTTTATACTGTTTTGAATGAATTTTGGGCATTTGCAATTTGGAATTTACACATTGGATGATGCAGGAGGAAGCTGATATAATTCAAGTGGCTTAGAGACCTACCCACCCATCAAGTAAATATACAAGTTCATTTCAAACTGTATTATTTTTGTTTTTTTATTTCTTCTTTCTCCAATGTAAATCTGATACCCTCAATTTTTTTGTTTCTTTTTTCTTTTTTATCATTTTTCCTTCTAAATTTTGCCCTTTCCATATTTAGAGTGATGATCCATCAAATCTTTCGACAGATTATGTCAAATTAGTTAGATCGATTTGAATAGAGACAATGGCCTATTTTTTTCTAAAATTATGATATTTTATATTTTATCCTTTTAAATTTTTTTAAAACTTTTTTTTCGAGCTATTCTCTTCCAAATAATCATTATTAATTTTATTCTCATTCTAAATATTATGATTTCATTTTATTTCTCTTTATTAAATATCCGCTAATCTTTTTTAACGGATAATATATATGTGTTGGTTGTAAATACGTGTTATTGTATACGTTATCTAATTTTAATTCTTTTTTATAATAAGGAAAAAAAATCTCAAACACACCATGCATTAATTTAAGCAAATTCGTAAATATTGTAACCCAAAAACGTGATTAGTTGAATGCACCTTCAGAATTAGTTTTTCTGAAGTTAACTATATATATATATATATATTATCAAAAGGTAAGATCGGTTACTGTACATATGTATGCCAAAAAATTCATTTTAATTTTGTTGTATTATATAAATATATTTATTCAAAAGTAATATGTAACAGTTTTCTTTATTTTATCATGTCACCTAAATGTTTAGTTGGAAAAAGAGAAATCTTAAATGGCTTGTTATTTTGGTATAAAATGTTTTTTTCTAGAAACAACTCAACATCTTTGAATATATTATTTTATTAATAAAACATCTTACTATTACAAAAAGTTAGCTGAAATTTATTATTAGATAAAAATATTAATATTTAAACTTTTTCGAGAACTCTAAAATTAACAAAATATATTGATATTTGTTATTGAATATATCAATAAAATTTTGAAGTTAATGTTTTTATTTGATAACAAATCTCAATTATAATTTTTTATTATTATTAAAGGGTTAATTGACCATCGATATAACGATTAAAACTTATCTAACCATATATGTTGATTGAATATATTTTTCTATAAATAGACATAATTTATATAAAAAATTATAATAAATTATAAATTTATAAATTTTAGTTTTTTTATAAATTTTAATATAATATTATTAATTATTTTAAATAGTAATAATAATATTTATATTTCTAATATTTTTAAAAGATGAACTTAAAAAATACACTTAAAAAATGCTATTAGCGTTAACTTCAATTAACTTCAATTTTATATTATGATATTGATTCGGTATCTATGCGAACCAAACAAACAATACAATCTTTATTATCCATGTGAAATCATTTTAATCATTCTCATAACGATTTATGATATTTTCAAAAATTATTTAAAATCGTTTAAAATTATTGAAAAATACTGAAAATTGCTTAAAATTACTCGAAAATTGTTCTTTAAATCCGAAATCGACTCTTATATTTTATTATCAATTTTAAAATAGATTTCATTTTGCTCAAAAATTAAACGTGTCTTTTATTCATTTTTTAAAATTATTGTCTATTAGTGATTTTAAATAATTATCATTAATTCAACCCTTCCGTAACAATTTCAAAAGCCCGAATCATCTGGGATTGTATTTGTAAAATTAAATTAAATTAAAAAAAAGGAAATGAAGGTTATGATAATGGCGATGGGCTATAGGGATTTGTTTATAAAGAGGCGAGAGATAAGGGAAGAGGTGCTCCCTGATTCTTCTTTCCCTTTCCTTTTTCTTCTTCATCTTCTTCTATTCACCCTTTTTCATCAGTTTCTGGCTTTGATCGCTTCATATCGATCTGCGTTTATCTCTGTGATTCTCTTTAGGATTTCTCGTCACATGTAGGATTGTGTAAACTACAGCTTTATCGGTGCGTCTTCTCATGGGTCTTCTTGAATTCGATCGAATGTTACCGACTCGACTCTTGTTGTTAAGCTTTGGCTACTCTTTGTTGGCCTTTTGCATTTTGAATCAACTGAGCTTTGTAGTTGAATCGATTTGTGTTTTCTTCAAGTTTACCAACTGCGATGATGGTGATGATTATGATGAAGATGAATAATTTGTTTTGTTTTTCTGGAAATTTATGGGAATGTACGCTTTTCAGGAACCTCTTTGCCATTTACTTTGAAAAGCATTTGTTCATTGTTTGATCAGTTTGATTTGATCTTCCCCCAACAATCTCCCATACATCTTTACCAATTCATGATTTTCTTGAAACTCTGTAGTAATTTATTTGATCATTTATCATTTGTTCTTGGGTAGAATGTATTAGTATATGTTGATCATTGCTGTTTTGTTGGAACGTATATACCCATTTGAGTCTATGAGTCCAACAATGGTTTTGGTTTATCATTCATGGCTTTAATTTTGCCTGGTTTTGTTGTATAGTTTTAGTGTATGTTTGAGAATCTGTGGCAATAATTTTGGTCTGTGTAGTAAACAGATTGGATCCGTAATTGATTCTTATGATTCATTTGATTCTTTTCAGACGAGTGGAATGGCAATGAACATCATATTCTTCATCCTCAAGTCACAGGTGGCTCAGAAAAGCTCTCAATCTTGTCCAATGACTAATATGTATCTGGTTTCCTTTATGCTGTCTAGTAATGGAGCAATGCATGACCTGTGGATGCCAGTAACTGATAGATATAGGAGTTAGTGGATTGGTGGATAATTCGTTTGGATTGAATTAGGCGTGAGGAGGGAATTTAAGTGAAGTAGATATAGAGAAACTGACACCAGAGAAGGTATAATAGAAACGACTTGGGTGTGCCCTGTGACCCGATACACGTGATGGGTCTACCACAGGCTGCTGCTTCAGACAACGGTTTGTCTGCTTCAAGCCATAGCCTTTCACAAAGTCTGCCCGTATATGCCACTGCCCAAGATTCCAGTGGCCTTAACGGGGGAACTGAGGGAAGCCTCTGCTCTTCTATTGGAGAATTTGATCGGAAAACATCATTGGACCCTCCAAAGCTTTTAGATGATTCACATAGATGTTATGATACGTCATCAGCTGCAGAAGGATCAATTCTCTGCCCAGTGGATAAGACTAATTGGAGCCGAAATGCAGTCAGAAGGATAGTTGGTTTTGAAGCAAATGCAACGAGTTCAGTAAGTAACGAATGCGTGGGTGCTTCTGCGAATCACACTGACCTTTTAAGCAATGGATTTAATGAATTGGAGGCTGGTGGACCAATCATCAGGAAACGAATGCTGTCTCCTTTGAATACGCTCTTTCCCGAGAGATTCAGAGGTGAACTGCTTGATATCAGTTGTAGCGGCCAATTAACTACTTCTGATAGTCTGACTAACGGATTCTGTGTTCATGCCTCACAAGATCACAAAAAAGCAAATACAACTGGCAGATTACGTCTTTCCACTTCTCCTGCAACCACGGCCACTTCAAGCAGCTGGGAATGGAAGGGCATAAATGCAAACAACAGTAGACTCTCTTCAATGATCTTTACTGACGGTCCGTTGCTAGACACGGAAGAGCTACAGTCCACAAAAGGTACGGTTTGCTTGTATTCACCTGCTTTTGATTTGTATCGAGAACCCAATAAGCCGTTGCAGTGTGATAAGGAAGTATCTATTTCTCCTCCGCTTTCTCTCTCGCCGCTTGGCCCAAAATCTTCTGAGAGAGTAAAAGTTTTACGAGGAGGCCAAAATGTGAATATACTGGAAGATGATCAGTGCGTAAGGAATGTTGGTGAAGAGGCAGAACTAAGGGTTGATCGTAGATTGTTTGAAGATACTACTGCTATTCACAGAACATTTTGGCCATCTTCAATCGAGAGAACCATTGAATCAGCTCCTACTTCTCCATGTAGAAGGTTCTGTAGAAGCTTAAGCGGACGTCCCATCCAGAGATCCTTGGTTGGTTCTTTTGAAGAGTCACTTTTGTCAGGAAGATTGTCCAATGGGCAGACTAATCAGGTTCTTGTTTGAGATTTTTTTTCATAGATGTTAACATAATGACAAAAGCTTTTTTTTTTCTCAATGCCAATCTCCATTAACTTCTAACCAATCTCCATGAATGTGACATTGCTTGTGCAAAAGCCATTACAAAACAACTAAGAGCCACATAAATGTAGTGTGAATCTAATAGCTTTGCCTTTGTGCCTTAGACTCTTAACATTTCTTCTACTTGTCTGTGCAGAGAATTGATGGTTTTCTCGCCGTTCTAAGTATTGCTGGCGGAAACTTCTCTCCAAAATCACAGAAGCTCCCTTTCTCGGTATCTAGTGTTGATGGTGATTGCTTCTTACTGTACTATGCCTCCATTGATCTTGCTGGAGGATCTTCTTCAAACAAATTCTGGTGTCAGAAGAAGGAGCAAACTAATCAAAACAACTCTGATTCTCAGAGTGTCAAGAGCCGATTGCGGATCCCTGTGAAGGGCCGGATACAATTGGTATTTCCTAACTCTTTGATTATAGTCCTGTTCTGAATGTAAATTCAATAGACTTACATTGCTAATGACTACACAACGGATGACTTAAACCCCGTTTGAGGAGCATGACAGTTGTGAAAAAATTGCAGAAAGATCAACCCTCGGTTGTTCAGTTGAATCTCTCCATGAGTTTAACCGCTCCTTGATGGTTGGATTGTCCATAGGCGGTCGTGATTTTTCCTGATTTCATCATTTATATCTAGAAAGGGCAATAACACTGTTAATCTTATGCTTGAAACTGAACCATCAACCTTTGCATAACAACTGTTCCAAACTAATGGTTCAGTTTGATGATCGTTCTAAATTTGACTGCTGCCATGCTGTGATCTTAACTTTAATCCGTTCCTATTAGGTGTCGTCCCATGCTTTATATGACAACGCTTAAAAAACGATTAAGATTCATTTGGGTTCTCTGCATGATTTTCAAAAGAATAGGCTAAAACTGTAGATCATTGTGTCCATTAGGTTATTCTGAACTGCTCTTTCTGCAGGTACTGAGTAACCCAGAGAAGACACCCCTCCACACTTTCCTCTGCAACTATGACTTAACTGACATGCCGGTTGGGACAAAGGTAAACACATGAGCCCTATTACGCCTCGTCCAAGTTTTATTTTAAATTATTATTATGAGGCATATAAAAAGCGGGTCTTATACAACGACAATACCCGTTAAGATGGAAAAACCGGCTTTTGCACTCCGTTATGGTTAAGTACATAGAACATTAAAGGAAGAAAGGAGATCCTATTTCAAAACCCGAATCATCAAATTTGATGTAGGTGAATCTTTTTGTATCCTTTTTTATAGATATGTTTGGTGCCATTAGCTATACATGTTCAAAGCCAATAAGCCATAAAAGAGAGCTGCTTCCCTTGCACCCTTTGGCAATATATGTTGTTTTATTTATGGCTACACTCATTCAAATCTTCTGTGTGGATAAACTTCTCTGTCTTAACATCCTTGTTTTGGCTATGAACAGACCTTCTTGCGCCAAAAGGTTACTTTGGCCTCTTCAAAAGAAAAAGGCTGCCAAAGAGAAAGCTCCATTAATGCAGACCAAAGTCTTGGTCCTAAAGATAGTGAAAGATCATCTGGTTCAGTCGATAACTACGGGAAATTGGATGAGATCCATTTGGCAGAACATGAAAATGGGTATGGGAACAGCCGATGCCATGAAACTCACAGAGAATCAGGACAGAGCTGTTCAAAAACCAAAGACTGCAATAGCGGTTCTGGTGCTTTACGTTATGCTCTCCATCTAAGATTTCTTTGCCCATTACCAAAGAAAGCTTCAAAAACGACTCAAAAAGGCAAATCTGATGAAACTGCGATTACACCGCAAAAGAAAAGCTTGGATTCAAATGGAGAGAGGAGATTTTACTTGTATAACGACTTGAAAGTTGTGTTTCCTCAACGCCACACAGATTCTGATGAAGGCAAGGTATGTTACTACATCATCCTTTTCCTTTATTTTCCCTCGTAAAATGGCTTAACTCTGATCACTTGAGTAGCTATTGCTTGATGCCCCAATAGCGTTTTAGGGGCATTCGATAAATGTTGTGTTCAGGATGGTTGCATTTGATGTCAAATGCAAACGCAAACGCTGTCCCCCAAACGCGGAGCCAGTAGTTATATAATATGAAGCTAATACAATTTATTTTGATGAAATTGCAGTTGAATGTGGAGTACCATTACCCTGAGAATCCAAGATACTTCCACATTACCACCTGACTTCTTCCTTTCTTCAACAAAGAATAAAAAAAAATGCAACTCTGTACATAAATTTAGTCTCTTTATCGCTTTGTACATATTACAAATTTCTTTTTTTTTTCCTTTTATAAATCAATACCCAATTGACTGAAAATTCAAATAGCATTGGAGAAAAGGGAAATAATTAAAAGTGCTAATTTATATATTGAGATTAATCTTATCTAATTTATACATTATATTATAGTATGATATTCCAAATATATAGTGATTTTTATTAAATTCGTTAAATTTATATAATTTATGTCATTTTTGTCTAGTCTCTTGTGTATATTATGATTTTTTCTAAGGAAATTGCTCATTTAACCTCGAATTTATCTCGTCATTTATGGTTTTCAGCCATTCATCTCTGTGTTCATCGTCGAGAGCTTTTGTCAAAATTCTATGGTTCTCCTCTTTTAGTAAGTATCACAGGAACATCGATGATATCCGTTCTCTTTCATACCTTTTGAGAATAGGTGGATTCTCAATAGTTGGTATCTCAACCCGATCATCATCACCAACACCATCATCAACCTGTACAAAAGCATTTATATAATGTGTATCAACATGAACCTCACCTTCAACAAAATCATAATGTGTATCAACATGAACCTCACCTTCAACAAAATCATAAACTGACGTTTGAGGCATCATCCCCAAAGTGATCAAACCTTCGTTATTCTGAGTTGGATTTTTACATTTCTCAATGTCTCGAATAGTTTGTCTTTTATGAATACAACATCCCTATTTCTGACGAGCTTTTTCTCTACTGGATCAAAAAACTTGTATCCGAAATCATCCTCATCGTAACCGATGAATATACACTGTCTTGACTTCGCATCAAGCTTCGATCTCTCATCCTTTGGAATTTGATTAAAAGCTTTACACTGAACACCTTCAAATGATTGTAAGGAACATCCTTACCAGTCCACACCCGCTCTGGAACTTCACCCTATAGCGGTACACTAGGTGACAAGTTCAAGGCATGAACCATGATACTCAAAGCTTCGCTCCAAAAGGAATTCGACAACCCTAACTGTGAATTTGATCCTTTCCATGATCATCTTGTTCATCCTTTAAGCTAACCCATTCAGCTGCAGTGTCTTAAGCGGTGTCTTCTCATGTCTAATATCCTACTCTCGACAATAGACATCAAATGGTCTAGAATACTCACATGAATTATTATTTCATATTTTTAATTTTTTTTTTCAAAAAAAGTATAAACCAAAAGTTGACACATTGAATTTGATGAATTGGATCTTCAGATTACCCAAAATTAATTCAAGAGTTTAGGATTACCCAACACCATATATATATTAGACCAAGATCCATGTACTGAGTCAATGTAGAACAATACATCACAATAATCTTCGTCACGTCCAGATTCAGTCTTAGAGCGTGAACACAATCGGGAGTCCATCATCGGTATATTCAAATGAGGACGAATCTGACTATAATATTATCTCAAATATGGATTTGGGTCTAACTAATATCAAAAACTAATTTAAGAGTTTATGATTGTACAATACCATATATATATATATATATATAAGACCAATATCCATATTTTTAACCGATATAGGTCAATACATCACAACATAATTAAATCTTCAATTTTTATTGAAAATATAAAATATAGATTAGACTATAATGGTTGGACTAAATTGAATTATAATTCATTCATCACCCAATTTTAAAATAAATTCTGAAGTTATTACAAATATTTTCTTTTTAAAAAATACAAACACATTAATAGTTTTTTACGACGTGTTTTCTAAGTTATATTGGTTAATACTATGCAATTTTCTATTTGAATTTGTTCTTCAAAAAAATTACGTCTATAATATTTTTAAATGTATAAAAGCTATATTGCGACAAATATATAAACTTATAATTTACAGAAATATATAATAATCTCATTTTACGATTTGAAAAACTATGTTACTATTATATAAAATATTTTTCAGACACTTGTTTATTCTAAATAATTAGGGATAGGCTTACTTCTATTAAATTTATGAAAACTAATTTTAAAAATTTGTAGAAACTGAATGAGTGAAATCCTAAATGTCGTTCTAGGATTTGAAATAATACATTATTGTGTTTTTAATTAGAATAAAAAATACACATAATATTTATGTCACCACACAAATAATTCATGAGGAAGAATTGATCTTATTTTTGTACATGTTAAGTTATAATTCAATTTAATTGTAACAAAAATTAAATTTGTTAGAGATGTATAAGTATTTTTTTTATAAAGGTTTAAATGGAATCTTTTCTAAAATTTATAAAAGCTAAATATTAATGAAGCTTTTAAAAAATGATATTTAACTTGGAAATGTCATATTTATATTGTGATATAAAAAGTTAGTTTAATTCAAAATAAATATCAAGATCAAATGTTAACTTGTTTGTGTAAAAAAATAATCTGAAGTGAAATATTCTAAAATTTATAATTCTTATTTCTAAAGGAACAAGAATAAGTGCTCGACAAAAAAAGAGATGCTACTTATTCGATATTGTATTTTGTCAACGTGTAGATGCAAAGATATTATGATTCTTTGTATTAATGGTCAAACATATATATACCCTAAAGGAAAAAAAAAAGCAATTCAAACATATCTTCCATTTTATCACAAAATATATAATTTTATATTATTTTCTTATCATTATCTCCATAAATGATTACTTTCAACCTTGAGATTTACAACTCGGCTGAAAAAGATAAGATCACATCCACAATAATTATTGATTTATTTATTATTATAAGTTATAATTAAAAACTAAATATATATATATATATGATTATATTTTAATTCATATGAGATCTTGACATGGGTTTTGTAATTTTTTTAATCAATCTATCAAATTACGAGAAATATGAAATGAAAGATAATTTTGTTTATAATCTTGGTAAATCACAATATGTTTTGATTCTTTGTGTCGTAGTAATGTAAAATTATTCGTAGCAAATGTTTAGAAGTTCTATAGCAGGTACGTAACAATAAATTTGAATTGTTGAGCAACTATTTGTTTTATATTTGTTATTAATTTTATATCAACACGTAAAATATAGATTTTTGTAATAGAAAATCTAAATATAATATTGAAAAATTCTATATTTTGCTTTCATTGTTGTGTCCTAAACACATGATATACATATATCAGATCACAATGTTGTTATTACCAAAAATAGAAAAAACCTTATCTCGAACACTCTCGAAATGCTAAAACTAAATTAAATAATAGAAAAACCGACAAAGATGATGAGTAAAACCAACTAAATAGAAAAATGGGCCAAGAAAAAAGGAAGATATTCCCAAGAAATGGAACATGCAATTTTAGCCAACACCCACAACATGAAATAAGAAGAAGAGCTGACTATACAAAAAAATATATATGCATTATATATTCCTTTTAAAATAAATAAAAAAAACTATGCCTATATAAAGAGACCAAAACCTTGAAGATGAATCAATATTCATTTATTAACAGAAGAAGAGAGGTATAACATGAAGAAGAGAATCATGTTTAGTAGCCAAGGATGACTTGCCTGCTCCTTTTTTCCTTATAATTATTGCCTTTTTTATTACCCATAATGGGTTTTTTATATTTATCATTCTTTCAATTATATATATATATATATATAAATCAAAATCCATTAGTTTTGAGGGTGGGTTTCAGGCAGTCTCCTTGGCTAATTTGACATGTTTCCTTCGATCATGCTATGCCTTCTCTTCTTTCTCGGGTACGTATTTTGAGTATCATTCTTTATTATATATTTTGAGTATCATTCTTTATATCAAATCTATCTATAACTTATTATAGATTTACTGATTTATACAATTTGTAGACAATTGTATAGCTTTTGAGAGTTTATCCACCCGAATGATAATATAAAAAAAAGACATCGTTTGAATCATATATATATATATAGAGAGAGAGAGAGAATAATTGTATCTAATATAAGGATAATCAGCAGATTAAACGAGAGTTTATCTAATTTACACTCGAATGGTAATTTATAAAAAAAATTGTTTTGAATATAGAGAGAGAGCATAATTGTATATAATATAAGGATCATCAGCGGATCAAAAGAGAAGTGTAAGATGAAGAGAAGAGACATATTTGGTAGCCAAGGATGACTTGCCTGTTTCTTCTATAAAGCTTAAAAAGGGTCGATTAGTCAATAATTTCATGAAAACTTTATATTAAAAAAATAATTAAAAAATGCGGACCCATTTTGGTTAGAAGATATATATACAGGCAGTCTCCTTGGCTATCCTCATATGCCCTTTCTCTCTCATCTCACACATTTTCTTCATTCATACGGGAAGACTGAGGCTTTGCCTGCTTCATCATCATCACATCGGACACATTCATATGTACGTACCTATATACATACGCTTGGGAGACTACATATATATATATATATATGTTGTGTCCATATATATATATTGCTATTGTTTAATTTTATATTGAGATTTGTTACATGTTCATTGACATTTTTCTAACGACTCTTTAATTTTATATTCAGATTTGTTTATATGTTTATTGACAATTTTTAATTACCTTTTAATGGTGTTTATGAAAAATATATTAATATCAGTTAAACAGTTATTGAAATCCATTGAAAATATATCGACTTTTTAATATATGTATATCAATTGTTAGAATTCATTTAATTTTTCTATTTTCAATAATTCTAGATTTAATCATTAAAAATATATTTATTTAAATAGTGCGGTAATATATGTAGCAAATCTAAATTTGTTGACCAAATATTTTTGGTTGGATATTTCTTTTAAAATTTTATTTCTAAATTAATAATTTATAATAGTGAAAACTTGTTTTAAATTGCTTATACACTTTTGCTAACAATTTCAGGCTCATTCGGTGTGGAATACATTCAAATTAATGATTGATACTATAGTGGCAGCCCTAACCCTAATTGATTGTTCGTTCGGTTCGAGATTCTATTCTTTTATTTATTTGGGAAGTCGGTAAAATTGTAATAAAAAATAATTAATCTCTCAATGTTCTAGATTTTGTATTAATTCGTGGGTTTATATATAATTGAAAAATCGATTAAATAACGTTATAACAGATTGTTTTTATGTCACTTAGATTTTTTAAATAGTTTTATAAAAAGATTATATACCTATTATTATTACCAACCTTTTTTCTTGATGATGGTTATAATATTAATTATTTTTAAAGAGACTATTAAAACAAAGATTTAAAAAAATCTAAAAGGAGTTGAGTAAATGGTTATAAATAAGAATATTCTTTATTGATTATAGGATAAAAATGTATTACCAATCTCCAATTCGAATTCAATATAGCGCTTATATATAATTTATAGAAAGCTTAAAAATTATTTGTTTATAAGAAAATACATGTTAGAAGTAACTTGGTGTGTTAATATTTTGACATTAAAAATCATCCAGCCAAAATAACCAATAATTTGACATTACGATGGTTCAATAATATAATTATTTTGATTCTAGTTGATATATATATATATATATATACTATTTTTGCGTACAAGTTGAATGTGGCTTGCATGAGAGAACCTCACCTCACGTTCCGGCCATCAACGCATAATTTTATAGTAAATGTATATTTGATTAAATTTTTATGATAAATCAACACCAATTTAGTCAACAAGATTAAAGATATAACAAACATAAGTATATCAAGGATGAAACAAATTTGGAGAAAATCAAGTTATAAAAAGAATGTTCATCCTGGGAAAAATATATCTGCAATAATATAAAGAAAAGAGCGTGGAAAAATATAAATATTTGTGAGAATTTTTAAATGTTTATGAACTGTTTATATATAAATTTTATAAATTTAGAGATGTGTTAGTGAATAATTCAGAGAATCATTTTAAAATTTAAAAATATTACAAAAATAATTTAAACCGATTCATATTCGTTAAGTGTAATTTTATATTCAATTTTAAAACTAGTTTTATTTTGAGGGAAGATCAAGTTACCTTTTATTAATCAATATCTTTCATATTTATATACATAATTTCAATTATTTTAATTTTTTTTATAAAATCTAACAAATACAGTAACAATATTTCCTATTATATAGGTTGAATTTATAATATAAAAAATACAATTCCACCAACATTTCGTATAGGGTTTATATATATATATATATTGCTAAAATAATTTTTTGTTATTAAATCTGAATAATAAATTATTGAAAAGTTGAGCACGATGGGAGCATTAATATAAGTTGGATCGATCTTTACGGAGTTAAATATTCCTACTCTCCAACCAGTTCGTATACATTATTTTTAATAGGTAAACAATTGATTACATTTTTTATTTAAAAAATATGATGAGTTTTAATCCAATATATATATATATATAAACTTATGCATATTACAATCTTACTATTACTCGTTAAAAAAGTAATATTTATTATTTTCTCACCAAACCATATAATATAATATTGAGTTATAAATATACATGTATCCAATCTTTCATATTAATACATAAATTATTATGTAATCGTGTTATAGAAACACTCATACTAAATCTTAAAATAAAATATGAAATTGCAAAATAAATAAAAGCTAAAAGATCAAATTTATAAGTAAAGCTTAAATTTGGATATAAATTTTTATTTATTTATATTTCTTATATATATATATATGTTAATCAAAGTCTCGATGATAAAATCCGAGTATATGATATCATATTGTTAAAGAATTTAAAACTATGGCATATTATGTAATTGGCTTCATGATTCATTTTTTTATAATTAATTTTACTTTTATAAACTGCTTAGATTTTTTTCTCATTTGGTTCGTTGCGAAAATGGATGAGGTCATAATATATATATATATATATATATATAAAGCATCACCTTATTTTTCGACGAATTCGATGACCATTTGAGAAATCAGGAAAACAAGTTCTTCACGAGCATTGACTATCAATGGCGATCCACAGGATGAGACCTTTTTCTGCCGTCGCTCTGTTTCTCGTGGCTTTAATCTCGGCTTCGCTCTCGAGCTCGGAGGAGGTGCCTTTCATGGTGGTCCACAAGAAGGCGTCTCTTTCTCCCTTCAAATCAGGAGTCGAACGCCTCTCCGTCACCATCGACATTTACAACCAGGGATCTTCGTACGTTTATAATCGTTTCTCTTTTACTGGATTATTCTTTCTCGGCCTTCGTTCGATCTTGGATCTCTGTTTTCTAGTTCTAGTGTTAGCTGCTTCGCTCGATAATTCGTTTCCACGCTTTGCCGATCGAAATTCTACTGAACTACTCCTAGGTCTTGGTTCGATTGTTGAATTTCTCGCTGTTTGCCAATCAAATTCATTCGAGTGCTAAAATTTACATCCATATTCAGCATTTGAATTTGCTGAGGGTGCTGAAATTTACATCCATATTCAGAATTTGAATTTGCTGAGGGTGCTGAAATTTACATCCATATTCAGCATTTGAATTTGCTGAGGGTGCTGAAATTTACATCCATATTCAGCATTTGAATTTGTTTCGGCTCTTTGAGAAGAATTGGGGAATCTTAGTGACTTAGATTCTGAAAGCTCATTAAAAAACCTAGTGCGTTGACGCCACCCACATTTGGCTTTCCTTAGCTTTGATCCATTAGAGAGAAAAATCTTGTAATTGTTTCGATGTGTTCTTATCATCTTGATTCAATCTGGTGATGTAAACTGCTCAATGGCATCAGCGACAAACATGAAGCAGTATTGAAATGTTTCTGGTGGAATTTTCAGGGCAGCCTACGACGTGACTGTGGCAGATGATAGCTGGAATTCAGATGTCTTTGATATTGTGAATGGTAACATTTCAATGTCATGGGAGAGGCTTGACGCGTGAGTTGCTCTTCCCTCTGATTAGCATCTACTGTGTTAATCCTGTGCAAACAGGCTATTTGTAGAAATTGAAACACGTGATTGACTCGTGCAGCGGGGATGTTCTGTCGCATTCGTTTGAACTGGAAGCCAAGTCGAAGGGTCTGTTCTACGGTTCACCTGCAGTGGTTACTTTCCGTGTCCCATCAAAGGGTGTTCTTCAGGTTTAGTCATTTATATCTTCGCATTTATGCTTGTTTCTGTGGAGGATATAGAGCAAAATGAAAGAACTTTGGATCTTATAGTCATACCAACATCTGATTTGTGTGTTTAATTCAGGCATATTCAACTCCGATACTGCCTCTCGACGTTCTTGCAGAGAGAGCCTCCTCGGAAAAGAAGTTTGAGTTGGTAAGAAATTAGTAGAATAACTTGATGCATAAGATTTGCTTGGTTCTTCCTATACTCACCCACCCAATTGTATATTGTTTCATGTCATTCTTCTTCGCTGCTTGATGCTGTTATTCAGGCAAAGGTATGTTGTGTTTGTCTCTCTATTTGGAAAATCAAATTCTCTGTTAAAACCCATTGACACACACACATATGTTGCATTGTTTTGAATCGACTAGATTAGCATATGAATCATGGATTCATATATACGGTATTGGATAAATTTTATTTAGTTTAGTTTTTGGGTTTTGTTAAACTCGAATTGGTTTATTCGGATTTGAATAATTTGACATTGTGTCGAGACATGATATAATATTGAAAAAACCCTAAAATATAGAATAACATTTTGTGTTTAGTTACCATTGTTACATCAAATGTGAATAAGATGGTGAGTCATTCATTATGATTACACAGAAATGAATTAAAACTGATGTGATTGATATATGGCGCAGCGGTTGATGGCTAAGTACGGACCTCAGGTCTCAGTGGTATCCATTGTTGCAATGTTTGTGTATTTGATCTCAACTCCTTCAAAGGGAAGTAAGAAGAAGCGTTGAAGTAATGCCCATATCTCTCTCCATATGTAGTTTGGACCATTTTTTTAATAAGAATTATAGAGAAAAAGAATATTAATACCTACAATTGTTAAGAGATTTTGATTTCTACTTTTAGAAAATTAAATTTTTGTAATAAGATAAGAAAAAATGTTAGATTTTTTTGTTTGTTAACAAATATTTAAAATTGGTGTCATTACTTATTAAACATTCAATTTTCAAACTTTTTTTTAACAAAAATATGCTTAGATTCACCGAATATTTAACTCACCATAAATTTAACATCATTTTCAATTTTTCGTCGACAAACAATTAAAAGTTCTATAAATATTTAGAAAACTAAATCTAGGTTTTTTAGTAATAAAATCTAAAATTATGATCATTCTTAAACAGAAGATTGTCAAAGTATTTATTTTTTTATTTTCTTTAATCTCTAACCTATATTAATTATAACAATAAAGCGTGATTTTTTTCACATTTATATATTATTAATATTATACTTCCACAATAATATATAAATGTTCAAAATTAATTTAAATAACATCATAACGTGCACGAGAACGTGTATTTCTAGATGGACATTTATACCACCATTTACATCAACAATTTTTTCAAAATATATTTTTCTAATAATAATAATATAAAAACATGAAAATTAAAAAAAAAGGTCCAGAGAGATAATTTGCTCGGCCCAAATAACATGACGACGGACCCACTTTCTCTATCCACGTGGCTATAACTAATTGGATACAGTCTGGGAATCGAACAGACGCTTCAAATATCTTTTCCCCATAAAAAAAAACTTTTATCAATCCAAGACGAAGAACGATTTTTTTTTAAAAAAAAAAGATGAGCTACGAGAAGGTCCCGCCGGAATCCTACCCTCCTCCTGGTTCGTAATCTTTCTTAATTCATTTCTGATTCTCTTTGATCCGAGTAGTTTTCAGATTCTCCAATCGGTTATGATTTTTTTGGGGTTTTGTCCGTGTAATTGGGTTAGGATACGCGCCTCCGTATCCGCCGCCGGGTTATCCATCAGCGCCGCCGCCACCTCCGCATCACGAGGCGTATCCTCCTCCGCATCCTCAGGGATATCCGGCGTATCCACCGCCGCCATCGCGTCCTCCTTACGAGGGCTACCAGGGTTACTTCGCCGGGGGTTATCCTCCACCACCGGGACCTCCGCCGCCGCCGCCACAGTACCACACTCACCACGATCATTACTATTACCAGGATTCGGGCTCTGGTTGCTCATCTTTCCTTCGTGGTTGGTGAGTCTCTCTATCTGGCGCCTCTTTGTTGAGATATTTTGATTCTGCACCGATGTCTTAGTGAACTGTGACATCATCTTAGGAGCTATGCGTGGAGTGAGAATTTTCATGGGCTATAGGGAACTAGGAATTGGAATATTCTTCTAATTCCCTGAATAAGTGAATATGCTCGTTTGATCCAGCATTTTGAGTTAACTCATTGAATTGATATATGGAGGAATCATGATCTGAGTAGAATTGAATAACTCTGAAGGTTACACTTAAAGTTGATGCTATTGATTTTAAATTGGATCAAACTGTTGGTCGGCCATTGACATGATAGGTTTATATAGGTATTCAGATAGGTTTATGATGTTTAAACCTTTGATCTGTTTAGTGTTTCTTAAGCAAAGATGTTTTTACTTCTCTATTTGTATGGGAAATGCTATGACCATGGACGTGATCCTCTCGATGATGAACCTGCGAGATAGAAAAAAAATAACAAATCTGTTTGCGATTAACTCCAAAAGATTAAAAATAGGTTTCGGTGAAATCTTTTGTATGTTTAGCAGATGCTTTGCTTATGTATGTCCAGAAAGAGCTGATAAAGAAATGGATCTCTTAGAAAAGGCAGGCGTGCCACTTTGTCGGGATAGTTCTATAGATTACTCCTAATTATCCATCGAATGTCGGTTTTGTTAGATCATATTATATGATCAAGATGGAATGCATACTGTATATTCTACTCTAACTCCTCAGGATCTTTATTAGAAACATATGCATATTTCTTGTTAGTAGCTGAAATCTGATTGTTGAAGTGGCTACATCATATAACATCAACATCTAGACACAAATAAAAAACTCTGCTCCATTTTCCGACTAATGGGTTTTTGGTGTGATTAACTTATATTTATCCCTGTTTTTCCTGAGTAACTAATCTTGTATTGCTACATATTGCAGTGTGGCCGCTCTTTGCTGCTGCTGTGTGTTGGAGGAGTGCTGTTTCTAAAAGCTTAGCAACCGCGCCCCGCCAATATAAAAAGTTAGCATCTTTATTCACCCTTTGACCATTTACAATCGTATTCGATCGTAAGTATTATTTGAGAAATGTGTTGTGGAACCTATAAGATTGTCATGGATTGGTATTGCTTTGTGTATCATATCATGTATTGTTGAATGGTACCATTTTATGTAAGTTGTTATTTTCTCCATCGTTAGTAAATGGTCAAACTGACTACTATAAGGCTATGATCAAAATTAAGCTTGTAGCATTGATCTAAGATTCGACATCAAAGTCTTCAACAGAAGCTCTTCACAGAATCAGTTCTGGTCTAAGAAGAAACGTACACCTAACAACATCAATTGAACTCAAGACTGAAATGGAAACAAGACTGCAGGAACCTACAGAATCGATACAAATGGTGGGGCGTCTTTCCTCGCCCCAACCACTGTACGGTACAGGTACATCTTCTCCACCTTTTGTCTCTCATCGATCCCGTTCTCCAATCGGTTTTCGTTTTCGTTTATTATCTCAACAATGAGCCGTGGTGCTTTCCCCGCGAGCCTCTTGCACCCGTCTAGCGTCACTTCGCAGGAAGACATCCAAAGGGATCGCATTGTTTCGTACCTGTCTACGTCTGCGAGAAGCGCAGCATTCCCAAATGGGCTGTCCCGTATCTCCAGCTTCCTAAGCTTCTTGCAGCCGTTTAGCACGTAGAGCATTCCCTTGTCAGTATCGCCTGCAAATGCGATGGAGAGCATCTCAAGCTGCTTGGCGTACATTCCAATGTAGTGGAAGACCTGATCGGTTAGGAGACCAGAAAGGGACAGCCGTCTTAGACCCTTGCAGGCCTGCACGATCGCACCAAAGCCCTCATCCAACGGCTCAGATGTCACAGGATCGGGTTTGTTTGGCTCGAGGATGCACAGCCTGAATCTGATGAAATTTGGACAATTCATGGCCACAGTTACGAGCGCCGTGTTTGTCATTTGCTTGCAGAAATAAAGAATTGAATGAAGCTTAGGACAACCCGCAGAAATCGCGACTAGACCCTCTTCAGTCACAGCAGTGTTTCCTCCGCCGATAAAATCAGACGGAAAAACCCTCAGCTCCTGTAACTCTTTACATGTGGAAGCTATGACAGCAAGCCCTTTGTCACCTATACTATCAAGAATCTGCAGAATTCATCAAAACAATTAGGTATCAACGCTGACTGGTTTCAGGGTGAATGAGTTTGTGAGTACCAAACCTACCCATAACCGTTGAAGTCTCTTGCAATTCTGAATAAGCTTAATGAGGTAGCTGCCATGGATTTCAGCTGCGTAACTTAGATTCAACGAGACAAGGTTATGGCATATCGGGTGGAATGCTGAGAGGCAGCAAGGAGCAGCCTCGAGAAAACCCGACAATCCCCTTAATGAAGAGCATTTCCTAATGGCGGCCTTGAGCTTGGCGTAGGACTCAGAAGTCGGGTCATTAACATATGACCCTACTCCTAAGTCCATGAGCTGAGGCGCGCTCATCAATATCCTTGCAAGAGCGTCAAGTGGCACTGCCCGGTTTAGCTTCAGGCTCTTTAGGTTGGGAGACCTTGCAACAAGCTTCTCTAGAGCTGCCAAATTGATATCTCCTTTGAGACAGGCGATGTTGAATGAGACAAGGGATGTGCTGCTGTCCGGAAAACAGCTCAACCATTGACCTCTTTGATCATCAATTTCGTTCTCTTGCAAGTCCAGCTCCCGGAGAAGCCTGCAAGTAATTCAAATTCAAATCAGTATGAGTGAATCAGTTCTGCAAAGGAGTTCATAGTTGTTATTCCTAGTCAAATGTTTGAATTTTGATCCAATTTACAAGACATCTGGAAGAATTATGCTGTTCCAGGGATAAGAATCAATGCTTTTGATTCTACAGAAGAACCTAATCCTCGAATCCAAGCAAGATTCACCAATTCCAGTACCTGCAATTGGCAGCAATGGCGGCTAAGCCATCAGTGGTAAACCCTTCACAGCTGACAAGCACCAACGACTTGAAATTGGGAAAGGAACGCGAAAGCAGCTCCAAGCTTTCATCTGAAACCACCATTCGCTTCAACCTAAGGTCCTCAAGCCCCACGCGGCTCCTGGCCAAGGCCTCGATCCATGGATGCACGAAACCTCCCCAGTCGTGAGGAACCAAGTTGAAGTCGGCGAAATGAGGCTTCCCTTTCAGAGTTAAGGACTTGAGGCAGGGAAACCTATGGATCAACCTCTCTGGATTTATGGCGTAACAGTTGCCGATGAACACCCTCTGCCTGCTGTATTTCTCGATCTTGTACCATGATTTGCACACCAGAGAGATTGCGTTCCTGTCTCTGTGCGATGCTATGAAGTCGAACACATGCTCTATGACTTCATCCGGGAAGTAATTCATCTCACAATCCTACTTCGTTCACCGGAAAGTTCACCGGAAACTAGTGAAGTTGAACTTCAAACTAACCCTGAGCTCTATGAACTGAACATGGAGGCTGAGACTTAGATCTACGGATGGATCGAAGAACTCGGAAGAAAAATCAACTGGATTCTTAACAAAATACCTTCCAAGCAACGATCATCGTCAAAACCATAATCAAAATGGTGATGATGCAAGAGAATCATAAATCTGGAGAATCTGATAATTCTTCCACAAATGGAAATTGCTTCGCCTCTTTAAATCCAAAAGCAAAAATCAAAATCAGAATCCAATGATGATGAGATGATCAGAGACCGATGAGAGAGATCACGCAAGCAAAGTAAAAAAGCCCAGAAACTCTCTCTCTCTCTCTCTCTCTCATCGGAAGCTAAAAATATGGAACAAGTCTTAACCAAAGCAGAGGAGAGAGAGAAAAGCACATCTCATATCTCAGGGCCCCCACATGGCTGACTGTAACTAACCATGGTTAGTTGAGTAAGTATTTAACCGTGGTTATAGTCCTTGGTCTGGAGTGGATGATCCAACGGTGCAGATTGGTCCAAGGGAAATAGAGATAATGAATCTGGACCGTTGAAGGGTATGGCATGCATGTGTCCTTATCACTGGTTACGAGGCCATTCGCCAAAGGGGCCTGATGTACTAAATGTCAGGGGGGAAAAGGGTTGTGTAAAACCCCTCCGGTGTCTACATAATTACGAGAATGCCACGTACCGTTGTATGATGACTAACTGGGCGAGTATGAAATATTTTAATACTCGCGAGCGTTGGTTTTCCCGCGAACTTAATAACAAATCAACTGTCGGAAAAAGACTGTTATTGAGCTGGCGATTAACTGCTTATTAGGGATCAATTTAAGAATCCTCGGAAAGTAAAAATAAATAGTGTAGTAAATAAATAAATAAACAGATAGATATGATTATATTAGAAGTAACAATCTAAAACACGATTATGATATTAGATACTATTAGTTACTTCGTTTTAAATCGTGGAAAACACATCGAATCACTTTTCTAATATTTCAAATTTATTTATAAGTACTTATACATATATTTTTAAAATAGCATTTTTTAAAAAGACATTTATACTGAACCAATAACAATTAGTTGTTTTTATTAGCAATAACAGTCACGATCGTAACTATTTGGCACTTAAGCTTTGGGTATAACCCCATCCATTAACCTTCTCGTTTAACCATAACTATGCAGCAATTAAAACAATTAATTAATTTAATTTTGAATTTAATTGAAGAGAGGAGCAAGGCTGGCAGGAATTTGTCTTAATATGAGTACACCATCAATAGAGATACGTAGTCATAAGGCGATGACGTATTTTTTTCCATTTGTTTTTGTTTATTATAATTTTTTAAAAACAAATAATCCAAGAACCAATTGAAAAGCCCCTTAGAGTTTGCAAGGGAGTGGTTATGACAACCCAAAGAAAATTAAATAAAGTATAAAAAGATTTATATCAATTAACATTAATAAATTAAAAAAAAAAGTTTATAGGCTTCATAATCAAGCTCAATTATAGACCCACTTGCACATAATTACAACGGGGAGAGGAGACAACACAAAGCATTATTGGTGAAAGGGAGAGTCACACAAAAGGTTAAATGTTAAGTCTTTTGACATATGCAAAAAAGTATATTTCATTGATAAGTGTAAAAACAAATATAATTGTGCTTTCTACTAAGTTATATTTTGGTGGATGTGATGAAAAAATTGTCATACATGTGATACACAATTATAGATGTGAAATACTTTGACTTGAGATCTATTTAGTGAGATAGAAAGTTTAAAATGTTTTATTTGGTTGTTAATAATTTATAATGTCAACATGCAATTTTCTATATTCTCCTATAATTCTATTATCCTATAATTTGAGTTGCAACCTTTTAAAGTGGAGTTGGACAAAATATTCGAAGTATTCGTATCCGATTCGTATTCGAACCGAAAATTCGAATATCCGCTGACACAAATACAAATACAAATAATAGACTCAATTATCCGAACTATTCGTATCCGTAAATAGTAATAGAAAATTTAGTTAATATATAGATACTTATATAACAAAATTAATTTTAATGGTCAAATTGGAAATAAAAAAACATTACTCATCTTATTTAAACACTTATTATTTAAAATATATAGACAAATATGCAATATATTTATGATTGGATGACTACAATATCAAATATTTTAAAATAACTAATATTTTTTAAGATTTAATTCACACTCAAGATTGGTTCTAATCCAAATGAGTTGAATAATGTTATACATATATTACAGTATATGAAGAGAAAAAACAGAACTCACTAAATATGTATATAACATTTTTGCGAGTTTTATTTTAGTGTATAATCTAATAATTTATTTTATTGATTTAGGTGAATTGACGATATTCGTAGAATCATCAACGACACTAAATTTAAATGAGTGTGGAGATGATAGTGAAGATTTGATGCTTTGTTCTATTTATATTATGTATCTTTATATCTTTATGCGATTTGAATTTTAGTTTTAGGTTATATTTGATGATTATTGTTTTTTATTAAAATTCTTATATATATAACTTTTACGTTAACAAATGTAGATTCATATATGGATATATGTATATCAGACAAATATTTGTATTTATAAATATTTGAATTTACAAATACAAATAATAAATTTGGATATTCGCCGAATACAAATACAAATAGTCGTATATTCGCAAATATCTCTTCTTTGCTTAGCCCTAATTTAAATATGAATGATTTATTATATAACGTTTGTATGCACATAAGTGTGTAAAGAATCTACGTGAAAAAACAGTAAAAATTAAGATACAAAATTTCTCAAATAAGCGTTTTATTCACCAAATAATCAATTTAGTTACAATTTCATTTTGTTTGAATTGCAATTGGTCTGTAGTCATTTCTGCTCCTAACTTGAATATCGTACTCTTAAATAAATATTATATCACACGATTTCACGAAATTATAACAAATTATCTGAAATTATAAAACACTAATATTTTAAATTTAAAGAAATAAACACTCGACAAACATTTCGTATTGTGACTTTTTTTTCTCTCTAAGTGCATATCTTCGAGCATGTTGCTCCAGCTCCTTCTATATCATTCAATTATGACAAAAGCTATTATTAATCAAAGATAATAAAAAGACAATAACAAATCTAAAAACATGTTAGTCAACCCCCTATATAAAAGTTCTAACAGCAATTCTTAAAAATATCACTAGTTTGGCTGAATTAACTCTAACAACAATTCTTTAAAAAGTATGGCTAGTTTGATTGAATCAACATATACATATATAACGTATTTAAATCTTTATCAAACTCATAAATAAAAATGATAAAATACAGTTATATAACAAAATTTTCTAGTCAAATATTGAAATTCAATTATTATAAAATAATAACAATAACAATGTATATATTCAAATATATTCTTAAGCCATTTATGGATTGTTATTGGAATGAATAATCATAAATAAATATAAATACATATAAGCATTCACAATAGAGTAGGAGAGAAAGTTGAATCTAGCGATGGCCAAATTACCCGAAGAATCTATCCCAACTCGAAACTCATCCTGAATCCGCAAAAAAAAAAAATGATTTTGATTTTGATTTTAATTTTGATTTTGATTTTAATTTTAATTTTGATTTTGATTTTAATTTTAATTTTGATTTTGATTTTAATTTTAATTTTGATTTTGATTTTGATTTTAATTTTAATTTTGATTTTGATTTTGATTTTAATTTTAATTTTGATTTTGATTTTGATTTTAATTTTAATTTTAATAATTCAAGTTATTCGTAACATATAAATCCTATCGTTAACCATCAAAGCATAAGTTTTTTTTATTTAATATTATCCCAAGATATCCTAAAATCGAATCAATAATTATATATTTGAATCAATAATTATAATCGACTAATTATTTAATTTTCAATTATATCATTTATTTTGATCTATCAGTAAATAATATTAATAAATATTTTTACACATATATTTTTTATATTGATTTTAATATCGAAATTTGATTAATTAAATTGGAATTCGACCATTTAAATTATGATAAACGGTATAACAACGGTAAGTCTATAATTATTTTATTATTATAAATTAAGTAAAAATATCCAATAAAATCTTATACAACACTCCGAGGTGATGGAACCAATATTTAAGATGCTAACATGTGGCATGAAATTAATATCTCATGACTAATAACTAATTGGCAAAATCCTAAACCCTAAACCCAAAATCGAATCCAATTTTGTCAAAATTATGATTAAATCGAGTCAAAACTGAGTCAAAACTAGGTCAAAATTGAGTTATATTTGAATCAAAACTAAAATTAAAATTTGGTCAAAATTAAAATCAATTTTGACATAGTTTTGACTCAATTTTGGACTCAATTTAACTTAATTCGGACTAAATCGGATTTTTAATTTATACTTAATTCGAATTAATTAGGATTGAATCAAGTCAAAATTGAGTTATATTTGAATCAAAACTAAAATTAAAATTTGGTCAAAATTAAAATCAATTTTGACATAGTTTTGACTCAATTTAACTTAATTCGGATTAAATCGGATTTTCAATTTATACTTAATTCGAATTAATTAGGATTTAGGATTAAATCAAGTCAAAATTGAGTTATATTTGAATCAAAACTAAAATTAAAATTTGGTCAAAATTAAAATCAATTTTGACATAGTTTTGACTCAATTTTGGACTCAATTTAACTTAGTTCGGATTAATTCGGATTTTCAATTTATACTTAAATTGGATTAATTAGGATTAAATCAAGTCAAAATTGAGATAATAATTTATTATTATTAAAAGTAAAATTAAAATCAGAATTAAAACCAAAAATAAATTAAAATCAAAATTAAAATCAAAATTAAAATTAAAATGAAAATTGGGTCAAAATTAAAATCAAAATTGGGTCAAAATTGGGTCAAAATTGAAATCAAAATGTGGTCAAAATTGGGTCAAAATCGGAGGGGGTTTTAGGGAGATTTGTGATAATTGAGGGGGGAATAGGATGAGATCAAAATCGACGGGAGAATAGGACTAAAACATGATAATCGAGGGGAAATAGGCTGAAACTGAAAATCGAGGGGGGAATAGGACGAGGGTCAAAATCGAGGGAGGAATAGGACTAAAGCATGAAAATCAAGGGGGAATAGGTTGTTTTTCCAAAAAAAAAAACTTGAACCCGAGGAGGGATCGGGTTCAAATTCATGTTTTTTTAATTTCTAAAATAGGTACTTGTGGTATGCATATATTATATTATTTACAAAAATTCTGTTAAGGTTTCTATTAGTTCCTTTGTGTCATCTCTCTCCAAGCATTCTCTTCATACCCGTCTGAGGATCCAGATCGTCTTTCTTTTCGATCTTTTATCTTTGATTCTTTCTCCTTGCGGTGATCTCTCTTCGTCAATCGTCTATCTTTCCAATCTTCCATCTCTTTCTGGCGTCTCTTTTTCCGGCAGTCCTTCTCTTCATTTGTCTCCCTTTTCCAATTGTCCTTCTCTACGTTCGTCTCTCTCTTTGTTCATCTCTCTTTCTCTCGTCAATAACTCATCGTTCATTGGTCGTTCTCTCTCGTCTTGGTTGAGTCGAAATCACGTAATAAGTGGTTGTCATCTATCTCCTCTGTCTTTTTCACCGCATTCGAAGTTAAATCTAGAAGTGTCGAAAGAGAAGATGAGATTTGGGAGCCCAACTCATGAAATAAATGGACATCCCCTTCTCGCGTTTTGCCTCTCTCTCGCCTTCTACCTCTCTCGTTGGTCATTTATATGTCATCGACACATCTGCATAGGAAGAAGATGAGGAGAGCGAGGAAAAGATTACGAAGAAAAGAGATCATGATTTGGTTTCGGATTTTGAATACTCAAGGGTATATATATCATCTCTCCACTTAAAAAAACGTATATCAACGGACAGATCAACTGATTTGTCCGTTGATATCATTTGCAACAAATTGTATCAAATTTTGGAAAATTATCAATGATCCGACGTCTATTGCAATCCGTTGAAATTTCCAAAGGACGTGCAATGTTGGTAATACATCCGTTGAATTCCTGTTGAAAACCAACATTTTAATCCAACGAATACCCATTGGACGATTTAGGATTTTAAGGCTACCGTTGGAATAATCCAATGTTGTTTTTCAACAATCGTCCGTTGACTCCCAAACAGAACGGACGATGGAAGCTGTGACAGAGAAGATCACACAATAATCACAACAAATCGGTTCAACTCTCGACGATCTTAGTCCTTTACAAAAGGATAAAATTTATTTAGAGGTATATAATAACATTATTGTTATAATAATTCTTTAATTATATAAAATATTTTAAATCGATATACCAACTTTAATTTGTTTTATATTGCAGTATGTTAGGCTGTATAAGAGACCTCTATGCAGTCTAGGTTCTCTATAAAAATATATCGTCGAGGACGCCACGACGGTACCCTACCCTCACCGGTCCAGGAAACTTACACGTAAGAACGACACGTAGAGCAACATGCAAGATGCTCTTCAAGAAACACAATATGAGCTTCGAAATACGGAGCATAGATGTGTCATATGGAGAGTATCATAGAGGTTATGACGAGTCAAGCGTATCAGCCACCACGACCGACGAGAGCAACAACGTCGAGACAAGAACTGATCATAGACTCTAATACAACCCCTTCCCGAGGCGTTGACGAGTAGGAGGATGAAGACGATGATGCCTGTTTAGATGAAATATAGTAAATTAATTTTTTTAATTTTGTATAAATTTTATATATATTAAACTTTTTTATTTTTCTTTAAAATTATTCGTCAGACTATCAACAGATGTCTATTGAAAATGTTCACTATTTTCAACTCGGCTGGAATATTTTAAAATTGCCGCCATTTCATTTCCAACAGATATTCGTTGCTTTGTCCCGCCAAAACCTTTCAAAGGATGTCTGTTACAATCTTATTTAAAATATTTTAAATCGATATACTAACTTTAATTTGGTTTATATTGCAGTATGTTAGGCTGTATAAGAGACGTCTATGCAGTCTAGATTCTTTAAAAAAGATATCGTCGAGGACGCCACGACGGTACCCTCCCTTCAGCGGTCTAGGAAACTTACACGTAAGAACAACATATAGAGCAACATGCAAGATGCTCTTCAAAAAACACAATATGAGCTTCGAGATACGCGAGCGTAGATGCGTCATATAGAGAGTATCATAGAGGTTATGACGAGTCAAGCGTATCAACCACCACGACCGACGAGAGCAACAACGCCGAGACAAGAACCGATCATAGACTCTAATACAACCCCTTCACGAGGCATTGACGAGTAGGAGGATGAAGACGACAGTGCTTGTTTAGATGAAATACAGTAAATTATTTTTTTTAATTTTGTATATATAAATTATATATATATATTAAACTTTTAAATTTTAAATTTTTTTAAATTTATTCGTCAGACTATCAACGAACGCCTATTGAAAATGTTCACTATTTTCAATTCCGGTGGAATATTTTAAAATTGCCGCCATTTCGTTTCCAACAGATATATGTTGCTTTGTCCCGCCAAAATTTTGAAAGGATGTCTGTTACAATCTTTCAACGGATGCCCCTGGAACATTGCCAACGAATACCCATTGTAACTTTCCAATGGATACCCGTTGACAATGTTCAACATGCATTTGTTGAAACTTTGTAACGTGTATCAGTTGATATTTCAATGGATATATATGTTACAGTAGTTGAACATTGTCAACGGATATTATTCGTTGCAACACCGTCACAACAAACGTGTTTTTTCAACGTTTGTTTTTCAACGGTACATAATCCGTTGAAACTCATTGGAAACGGTCGTTACCAACGAAAAATAAATCGTTTTCAACAGATTTGTCCGTTGAAAATGACAATATCTTCTGTAATGCTCAGAAATCCGAAACTCATATAACCATAATACACGGGTTCAAATTCGTATACAAAATCCATTATCCACTCAGAATTCCGATTCAGATATTCCAAAATTTTCGAATACCTAACCTATATAGTTAAGGAGTTATTTCTAATCAATTTACTTGCCAAATATTACATCGTCAACATATTAATAAACGAATTCACATATATAGACAAATATCATATAAAAATATAAATAAATGATTAAATTTAAATAAACAAATATATATTAGAGTCAAATTGCGTATTATGTTGTGTAAGTGTGAGGAGTGATGATTTACATGTTGTTCTTGATAGGTCCCCTTCTTGGCTCATCATATGCTGACACTAAAAATGCCATCCATGTGAAGCCCACTATCCTTTTCTCTATCTTTATTATCGCATTTTTTTTCCAAAAAATAAAACTTGACATATATGATATGGTATATTTATATATATAAGTTGTTTTTATATCAATACATTTATTGTTAAAATCTCAATTCGTTTATATATAAATATTTTAAATTTCATTAATAATATTTAGCAAAATTAAAAAACTTCAATCGATATGACCATATTTAGCAAAACGGATTTCCAAATTCTCAAAAAATAATTTTTTAAAAACCTTGAAGTTGAAACTGTTTAAAAATATAAATCTACTTTTTATTATATACAAAATCTCTACTTTTTAAAATTTTCCGAAAAATATCATGTTACCACGTCATTAAAGTGGCAAATTTCACTATTTCTCCGACTGGAAAAAATATAGATTTCTATTTTTTTTACAACGACACCTTGTTTAGAATTCTACTTTTTGGCAAATGGCAATTCAAAAAATTTTAGATTCTTTTCTAATATTTAAACTATGAAAAAAAAACATTAATGTTAATACACAATTTATAGATTTTTTTGAAAAATTGTGATATGAATTTAGGGATATCCAAATACATATATATATATATATATCCTCCGATGAAGCCAAAGCATGCCTCATCATGACCCATGTCTATGTGGTCCTCTTGCTCCTCTAAAAATTCATCTGTGGCATATACACACACACACACATATATGATTCGGATATATCCATATTCATATGATAGATTGACATAACCCAACATATATATATGATTCGGACATATCCATATTCATATGATATATTGACATAACCCAAGAGGAGATGAGGAGGTAACATAAGATATGTTCCTCCGCAGGTGGTCTCCTCTCTTCCACTTGTGATTACTTTCAGTTTTACTCAGGTGCTCTATGCTATTGCTATGCTATAGGTCAAGCACTTTGCCAGTGAAGAGGAAGCCAAATCCCTACTGTTCTTCTAATCCTCCAACAACCAAGTTCCCTTTGAGATACATAACACCATAGACCTTCATTCATGCCAACAATAACAATTCCACTACACCCAACATTTAAATGGGTTCAATCTTTACTCATTCTAAATCATAAAAGATACGAAAAACATTGTCAATTGATAAGAACATGAGAAGGATACCAACCGTATCTAAACTCAATCACCTAACCACTTTCTTAAACATCCTATCTTATCAATCTTCTTGTATTCACCTAAGAGAACACGATAACATGGATTACTACAAAAGATCTCAGTTTCTATTCATATACATACCCTCAAAATCTTCTTCTTTTACATCCACCACAATTCACGATATGGTAATCACAAAGCTGCCATGTCTATCTTCTCTTTTGGTCCATCTAAGCAACTTAAACCAACCACATATCTAAGGTAATGAATAACCAAATGGTAAAGATCATCCCCCGAACCTAATGCTCCGTCATAATGTACCATTTCTCGATGTCTCATAACGACCAATTCAAGACCAGAGTTACTAATATAGTGGACAGACAAGGATCTTATTAAACCAGCAGGCAAATGAGTTGAATTGCAATACCATTATAGATAAAAGCCCACTTTTGATTTAAGCGTCGAAGATAGATATAACAAAATCATAGAACAGCGACTCACTCTCTATTTAGAATCAAGGACGATATCTCGATTTCTGGGTACTAACCTTACTACATTCAAGCGTCACTATCTTCGCTATCATCGTCATCATCTTCATCATCGTCGTCTTCGTCATGGTTAGCAATTTCATCAGAGATGTATAATCCAGGCTGCATCGCCCGCCTCCTCGTCCTTGATGGAAGAATGTTATCCAAATCCACCTCTGCCAATGGATCGTCCGACAAATCGCTGTCAACGTCGTCATCATCATCATCATCGTCTTCTTCGTCACTGTCATCCTCCTCGATCAATTTACCTTTACCCTTATCATCTCTCATAATGCATTTACCTTTCCCCTTATCATCTCTCATAATGCCTTTACCTTTCCTGTCGACCTCAGCTACTCTCCTCGCCACCTCCTCCTCCTCCTCCTCCTCCTCCTCCTCTCCATTTGTTTCTTCTTCGTCTACCTCTTCATCACCCCGGACATCGCCACCTCCGCCGTCGATCTCATCTCTTTCCGCCACAGGTTCAGCGCCTTTTTCCGGCGAAGTCACGGCTTCTGTCTCCATTTTGGCATTCTCCTTTGAAGAATCCATATCTCCGCGATTTTCTCCATCTTTGGATTCAGAAGCAACGGAATTCGAGGGCTGAAGCTTCTGAGCCTTGTTTGCAACATTATCCTGGTCTTGACAGTAGGGATCCGGCTTCCTCTTCACTGGCAATGGAGACTCCTGTTGATTTTCCACGTCCGCCATTGATGACTCCGTCGTCCTCTCGAACTCCTCAGGCTGCAGAGCTGAAAATGCTTTCAAGTAGATTCAGATTAGGGTTTCGAGAAAACAGACGACGACAGGGGCGGACAACTCGATTTTCCTTCACTTCACTGTAATACCCAATAAGTTTCCATTATTACGAAACTACCCCATTATTTGCATTATAACACATGTTCAACCCCTAAAGAAATTCCGCCACGAGACGACGTGCTAGATATACAGCCGTCCGATCGATATACATAGATCAACCCGCGCATCCCTTGACCTGACCCGACCCGACCCGACCCGCCTGGGTTCTCCCCCCTTGCAAGCAAATCCTCAGAACAGTCAGAGAATGGAGAAATCTCCATTTCACTCTGTTCCAATTTCTATCGCTGGATTCTGAGGTTTGTATCTCAGAATCCCAGCGATCTTCAGGTTTCTATTTCAATGTTAATATGAATTTGCGATCTGCTTGGTTTTTGATCTCGCAGGTAGGTTTACTCGCTCTCACTATTCGTTTGAGCTCCGAGATCAGAGTATCTATTGATTGATTTAGCGTTAGCTATTTATGAAACTCTGGTGGATTCATGATCGCGATTGAGGCCTGCTTTGGTCTTGTAGTAGCAATAGCAAGTAATTAAAGTTTTGTCCTGGTGTTTGGTATTGGAACTGTTACTTTCCCGGAAAGTAAACGGAACTGGCGATTGTTTCTCCATTTCTTAGGTCCTAAACTTCTAGACAGAGGCTTCTGGAGGAAAAGCAAGTCCTGTGTTAGAGTCGTGTGAGACTCTGAAACTGCTTCCTAAACCCTAATGTAGAATATAGGTCATGGAATTGAACAACACTGACAGTGTAGGTCCGAGAATCTTCTAGGTTTGTTCGCAGTTTAAGAAAATTGAATGTTCTTTAAATCTCCCGGCCAAATGTTTCTGATGTGTTATATGTTTAATTGGGTATGCACAGAAGAACATGTCCTCGGAAGTCTTGGTTTTCTTCGAGAAGATGAAGAGTATGGATTTCATGCCTGATTGCTTCACTTTACCAATAGTTTGTGTGAACATTCATGCATCGCTTTGCATAGTCAAAACAGGGTTTGATCGAATTCAAATATAGGAACTAAGTTGGTTGAGATTTATCCGAACTTAAGAGTGATAGAATCCCCCTGTAGATTATTCTGTGAGATGGCTGAGAGGAATGTAGTTGAATGGACTTGGATCATGGGAGGGTAAATTATCTCGATTTGCAATTGCCCATGTTACTGAAAGATTTTATGATAAGTCTTGGCTACCTTAATTAGTGATATTCTTAGACTGTACTGCATGGACTCATTAACATTAGGCTTAGGTTCTGATTTTCTGAGTGCAAATTCCTTCTGAATAAAACCAAAATGCAAACTTGGCATTGACTTAAACCATTGCCATGGAATTCTTGCTAAGTGATCAAAGGTGACGATAACAATCATAGTGATGTATCAATCTTCAGCGAATCGTTGTTTGAAGATTCCTAAAGATCATAGTTATAAATTCAAGATTTGGATTTATTCCTATTGTATACATTGTTCAGGTGGCATAAACTTGTTTCAATTTTTCTTTTGCTTTTGTTCCTTATGACATCCTTTTTATGCAAGCGTAAGCATGAATGAGTGCTCCATTCTCTGATCTCTTTGATGTTTAAAGGATCATCTTGGTCCTCTTTGATGCATTACTTTTTGGAATATTATATTATGGTGATCTCTCTTATATGAATATGATGTGATAAGAATCTCTTTGTAGCAAAGTTCGTCTTTGTCATCTACAGAAGCTGTTGTACCAGTTGTGACCTGAGGCTGAACCCAAGTAAAACCCTTAGCCCTCTAGATTAGTCAACCAAGTGATGTCATATAAATTATATTCATTTTTATCAGATAAATATCGAAATATGATAAATTAATATTCGAACTAAAAACATATTTGGGTTTCTTAAGTGTAACATTATGCTAATTTTTCCTTTATGTATTTAGCTTTTCTTTTGTAAGTTATTGTAGAACATTATTATGTTAATCATCATCCCACACAGACCGTGACTGGTCAGACATCTTCCGCAGTGGCTGGCATGACTTCTCGAACCGTGACTGGTTCCAATAAGGCCGCACTACTAGAATTGTGAACGGTCCAATCCGTCTCTAAATATTTGATTTCGCACTGATATGATATGTCTTTATACAATCGGTTATAACGTTTATCCCTCCATAATTAAGATAATAAAAAAGACATCCCTAATCCATACTGAATTCGAGAGATGAATAAATCTGAATCCATATGAAAATTATGTCCTAAACATCCAAAAATTCCAGATGATTAAACTATAGAAGAACTACGATCGGTCGGTGTGTGTATATATATATAAACATATATGTATAAATATATATATACATATGAGTGGAATTAATGGAATGGGGAAAGCATTAACAATGGGAGGAATCCATTAATTTTACAGTGCGTAAAGGTAAAGGAGGGGATTCTCTCATTCATTTTGCATTTTTTAGAAGATGTCCTGCATGGTTGCCACGTGTCCATGCAATCTCCTCCTATTGGAATACAAAGACGTAGAGAGGGTCTCTCTCTCTTTCTCTCTCTCTCATCCAACGATTGTTGGATGTTCTTTGTAATTTTTATCCCTCTCCTCGTTCAACGATGATTATACTTTTTTCACATAAATATATACGTTTGACTCAATACATATATCCATATATTAAATACGTATAGAAACATGGTTAGACAATATTGCGTAATTGATTATTACCATTGCTATGAATGTCACTAAGTCTCATTATACAATGAATTTAACAAACTTAAAGAGCTTAAATACGGTGGTTAAAAATTTAGAGAAAATAAATTTGCGCCATACTGTTTGAAAAATATCGATACAATGTGGGTCGCGACGAGAATTGACTTTCATAATTTTATGAAAGCAACACGACAATGTATATACAGTATGCTCATATAATCATGATTAACGATATACATTGTTATAAAAAAACATTTTTCACACGAATAAATAAACAGTACGAGAATAAGATTGAACGAATGTATAACGTATATACATATCTGTATTAAAATAGAATTTAGACCAGCAAATCCTTAACTTTCCATTGATTCCAAAATCAATACAGAATTTATAATATTGTAATCTCCTTCGAAGATCATATTCTTGTCTTCTATGTAGAGCAAGCAATCCAAGCTTAATCTGTCTCAGATTTTACCGTCTACGTATATATGTATTATTTGTATAAAATACACATTTATACATATAAGTAAAGATATAATATTCACATGTTGACCATTATAGATGGAAGTAATACAAACAGAGAAACAGTTTGACTACTTAACTAGAGTTGATGGTTTGGAAGAGAGAGAGAGAGAGAGGAAGACGCCATTGTTTTCTGGAAAAGAGGGATCAACAGAACTTTTGCAACACCTGTTTGCCATTCACCCTCCACTCGTCTCCTTCCTCTTGGCCTCTCCCTAACCACCTCCGGTTGAATCTCATTAACCATGGTTGAGTTAAAACTCAATCCCTCTTCCACACCTGTCCTCTCTTCTCCAACAACAAACCCCTAAGTATCATTTACTCTCACTCTCAAAGATCAGCATTGTACTCTTAAGACCCATTTTAAACCCATTGTTCTGTGTTGAAACCCTAAACCGATCCTGAATGCGAGTTATACAAATGTCACTTCTTCTCATCCTTCAAAACTTGCTATAAATAGAAAACTGAAGCTAATATAAGCTCTCAGAAAGAGGAAAGAGAGAGAGAGTGAAAGCAAAAAACCAAAAAAAAAGAAGAGAGAGAGAGGAAAAGCAAGCTCTGTTTACTTCTGTTTAAAACCCAAATCTCTGATTGCCCAACGTCCATTTTAACCCACTGTTTCGATCTGCACAACGCTCTCTCTCTCTCTCTCTCTTTCTCTATCACTGAAACCCAAAGCCACACACCATTTGTTCTTTTTTTTTCTTCTTACAGTGATTTCACTTCTTTTCCTTTTTCTAGGCCGTGTTAGCCAATTGAGTGCTCATAACAAGAACAACAAAAAGATAAGAAAAAAAAAGGAACAATGATTATGGACGTCGACGATGCTGTAGCAACTCATGGGAAAACGTCCAAAGCTTGTGGGCTGATGGCAGGTGGTGTTGAAGGAGTCGAGTCGGGTCGGATGACGTCATCTGGGTCGGGTGGGTTATCGGCGTGTGTGCGGATCCTCTCTTTCTCTCACCCTTCGCACGTGCGTATCCCTCCTCCTCCTCCTCCCGCACGTGTGAGCCCTCCACTCTTGTCACTTTCTCCCCCCACCCTTTTAATCTATTTTATTTAATACGGTTATTAATTAGTAACTTTTAAAAATTCATTTAAAAATATCTCAAATGTCTAAACTTGAATCCCTAACTCTATAAAATTATTTAACTATAAGTTATTATTGTGCCTAGTTAGATTTTTGTCTAATGAATTTGGATATATATAGGATCCGGGTGATTTTGTATATTATGTTATATAGTTGATCCAATTTATTTGGGTAATGGGTCATGGTATCTATTTGGATTCATATAGGGATGCCCACATAGGGAATTCGAAATATATTGAATCTAATTCGGATATAATGTTTCATGGATTGAGATTAGATCAATGTCTATTTTATGTTTAATTTATGGGTGATGCTTATTCAAATGGATTATGATAGGCGCAGAAAATCGATCCGACAAGGCTACGTTTCCTCTTCCAAAAGGAGCTCAAGAATAGTGACGTCAGCTCCCTCCGGAGAATGATCCTCCCCAAGGTTCATTTGTATTATGTATATACACGAAGGGATTCGAATGCTTGATGATGATATAATGGTCATGATGATGATGATGATATAATGATGATGCAGAAAGCGGCGGAGGCTCACCTTCCGGCTTTAGAATCCAAGGAAGGGATATTCATAAGCATGGACGACTTGGACGGGGTCCATGTTTGGAGCTTCAAGTACAGGTATATATATATATCTATATATATCTATATGGATAGATATTATATAACGAATTACTTGGAATGAAATGTATCGGAATTTGGTATCATAATGTGCTGAAAATGTTTGATTTTGAGTAGGTATTGGCCAAATAACAATAGCAGGATGTATGTATTGGAAAACACAGGTAAAGATCGAACACTTAAGTATATTTCATTTTAATTGTTAATTCAAATATTTTTTTGATGATCTTTTATGATTTCTTATATGAGTTTTATTTCATAGGTGACTTTGTGAATGCTCATGGGTTACAACTTGGGGACTACATCATGGTCTACCAAGATATTCAAAGTCACAATTATGTATGTTAATTTCCCTCATTCTAACCACAATTGTATAGATACATATACATACATACATACATACATACATACATACATACATATATATTGACACATATACATGTATAAAAGTTACTTCATTTGGTGCAAGTTTGTTCTTTTTTTTTTATCTTAAATGGGTTTAGTTGCAACTAATTGAAATTTAGATTTATTTACGTTCAAAGTCATATAGGATACTGTAACCTATATGATAAGTTGTCCCACATCGATTAGGACATGAACTTTGGAATTCATATATATAATGTTGAGCAAGTCTAAACTTTTGAGCTAACTTTTGGGATTAATTAGGCCTAGTCCATATTTGACAGTTACATAAAAACATTATACCATTCTGTTTTTAGATCTAAAAAAACATGTATTATTGTAGCGTATCGATTTCATTTCGTTTCCAACGAATTTGGAAGGCGTTGTTTTCAGGTGATACAAGCGAGGAAAGCCTCGGAAGAAGAAGACGTATACACGGGCCTAACAAGGATTGACGAGAGTACAATGACCGATCTATGCCTCGTAAAAGACTATGACGTGATTGACGTAGGAAAATCATGTTGTTCAAATTATTATCCCGTAATGGATGACAATGCGGCCGCAATGTCGTTCGTATATGACTCGACAACATTGTCGAACGACAGTCCACTTGATTTTTTGGGAGGATCCATGACCAATTGTACCTACTCAAGATATGGATCCTTTGAGAGCTTTGGCTCCGTTGATAATCTCTCCCTAGATGACTTTTACTAAGACATTGATGATGATGATGATGATCATTGATGATGATGAATTCTCCGACGATGATGAAGCTTTTCACTTATGCATCAACCCTCTCCTCCTAAGTGTTTTATAGCATATACTGTAATAATGCATTCTCCATGCATCGCTTCATTACCCCAAAAAAAAAACTTTTTTGTTTAGTCTCTCGTGTATGCCTTGCTGTTTGAGTCTATATCTCTCTTATATGTATATGAACATATATGTGTGTACTTCAAATTAATATTATGCTTAACATCTTTTGTTATCTTTGTGTTTTTCTTTTCATTTTCAATCCTACATATTTAAAACTCTCAAATACAGTTTTGAGTCCGAAATTTAAAAAAAAAATATGTAGTTTAAGAATTTAAAATTGTTCAATGATTTGAGATAATAAAATTTAGTATTTCTCTTTACCTAAGGTTCAATCCCATTAAACATCGAACTATTCAAATTGAGATGAACTACATTCTAATATCATAACTAATCCATATTTTGATATCATAATATACTAACATTTTGTAGATGTCTCTTCTACGAATAGCTAGTAATATTGCATCTCTAGTGCAAGATGTTTTTTTTTTAATCTCGACTTCTACGAATGAGTCGAGAGAGGGCTACATGAAAAACATTTTTTTTTTATCTAATGCATGAAGGGAAAGATTTAGGGCTTGACTGGTGGAAACACTGTGTTTTCATTTGCGATTGGCTGTATTTCTGTCAACGATTGACGACGTTTTGTTTTATTTTTTCTGAACGGTGGAATCATGCGTTTGGTAGCGATTGCGATTAAAAGTGAATGACAGAAAACTGTTGCAATTGCGTTTTTTGAGCAAAATTACAAAATAGAAAATTATTAATAAAAAAATTTATTTAAATTTTGTTGTTTAGTGTATATTTTTTAATTATAATTTTCAAAAATTTGAAATAAATTTAAACATTAAAAAATATTAAAATATTTACATGTATAATACATATACATATATATGCATATATATATATATATTTGCGGTTAATATAAATTAAAATAGAAACTTAAAATAATTTTATCAAAACATAATCAAATATTTTCATACACTTATATATATACACACACATATTTATATATATTTCGGTAATTTTAACCTTCAAATTTTAATAAAAGAGAATGAAGGATTTTTAGTAATTTTCATTAAATTTAAAGATTATTTATGTAATTTTAATCAAACGAATCTAAATACAGCCGTAACACAATATTATTCCAACTTTTTAAATTCTACGTTTTGCGACGATTACAGACGACTCGGACTCCACCAATCAATTTTAATCTCACCCGTAATCGTCGTGTTTGCGGACCACTGTACCACACCAATCATCATCCTAATTAATCTCCTCGTTCCGTTTATATCTTCTAATGCAGTTAATAGGGTACATCAAATATATATATTTGATGTACCCTCATCTAATTTCATAAAAATCTATCACTAAATCGTCTAGAATCCGTTCATATTCCACGATAGATTTTGAGATATCGTCTTTCATACTTAAAATATATGCATGAAAATTTAGAAACTAATTTTAAAATCTCAACAATTATATAAACGGATGACAAATTAATAAAGAATTAGTCCTTAATTCATCTTATTTCATCTGTAACTATTTCTAGTCCATCTAAAAATTTGTTATACAATTTGTCGTTTAATTATATATATATATATATATATAATTTTTCTATTGATGAACCCCATATCTTTTAAATAAGGTAATTTTAAACTCTGGAAAAGTTAATAACTTTTAAATGCATGACATCCAAAAAGAAATATGCTATTAATATGCAAATTGTTAAAAATTATACTAGTAATAGATATATTTTCATCTATCATAATGATATTTAAAGATAAAAAATTAAACTAATTAAATCTACGTTAAATTATAAATTGTCAAGTTATATTGTATTAATAAAGATATATTCCTAAGGGGTCGTCTCCTAATTGAAAATGTATTGTTGGCCACTGAGTTGATAAGGGATTTTGATAAGTTGAATTCAGCTAGAAGTGCTCTAATTAAGATTGATATCCGGAAGGCTTTTGACTCGGTGGATTGGGTCTTTATCTTGAACGTTCTAGTTGCGATGAATATCCCAAAGAAGTTTATTCAGTGGATCAGAGAATGTGTTTGCACGACAAGGTTTTCCATATCTGTTAATGGTGAGTTGGTTGGATGTTTTGAAGGTAAAAAAGGGTTGAGACAGGGTGATCCTCTCTCACCCTACTTATTCATCCTTTCCATGGAAGTCCTATCTTGTCTGTTGAACAGGGCAGCGAATGCGGGATCATTTGACTTGCACCCAAGATGCCAACATCCACTACTCACCCACCTTTCATTCGCCGATGACCTACTAATCTTTTCAAAGGCCACCAGCAGCTATATCTCTTCGATAATGCAAGTGCTTTACTCCTTCAAAAATCTCTCTAGGCTGGAAATGAATCAGAATAAATCAGACCTGGTTATTGGGGGACTTACGCAAACAGATGCGGAGAGCCTTGCCCATGAGTTTGGCTTACGTTTGAGCTCCCTCCCCTTGAGATACCTGGGCTTACCTCTCAGTTCCTATAAGCTCTCTAAACAGGATTTTCGACCGCTCCTCGAGAAGATAAGCGCTAAGGTAACATCCTGGTCTTCTAAATCCTTATCTTACGGGGGGGAAAAATCAACTTATCTCCTCAGTGGTTTATGGTATGGTTCACTCATGGAGCCAAGCTTTCCCGCTGCCCAAGAGCCTCCTTAAGGACATTGACCGGATATGCTCATCATTTCTTTGGGGATTAAACTCTCGTTCGTCAGTGAAGGCTAGAATAGCTTGGTCGGATATCTGTAAACCCAAAAAAGAGGGAGGTTTAGGGCTTCGCCGATTGGAAGACTTCAACAGGATTTTTTGTCTGAAGTTGATTTGGTTGCTCCTATGTAAGTCCGATTCTTTATGGGTGGCATGGATGAATCATAACATTTTCAAGAGGAGGGATTTTTGGGGGGACGTGGTATCGCCACGGATGTCATGGTGCACCCGTCGTCTCCTATCCTTACGACAGGAAGCTAGCTCCTTGGTTATTTGTGTTTTAGGCAATGGTGAGAAGTGCTCCTTTTGGTGGGATAATTGGACAGGTCTTGGATCATTACTTGATTTCATTGGTGAGGATGGCCCGAGGATGCTTCGGATCCCTTTGTGTGTGAAGGTTATGGAGGCGGTTTACGAAGGATGTTGGCGACTCCCGGGGGCTAGAAGCAGCAAAGTCGAAGATGCCCTTACCCGTATTTCCTCCATTGCCCCGCCTTCGGCGGACAGTGGTAAGGACGTCTTCTTATGGAAAGCATCTCCAACCAGCTTTAAAACTGTGTTCAAGTCGTGCAGGACATGGAACTTGATTCGGACCCCTAGCCCGGTTCTTCGGTGGACGGATGAGACGTGGTTCAAGCAAGTGATTCCTCGTTATGCCTTCACTCATTGGACCGCTATGTGGCGTCGTCTCCCCACGAAGGACCGGTTAGCTCGTTGGGGTGTACCTTGCGAAGAGAGATGTTTATTGTGTCAAACCGGTAATGAGTCTCACCTTCACCTATTCTTCTCTTGCCAATATAGCAGGGAGCTGCTCTCTCATTTCACAGGGACTAGGTGGCCGGATCTTCCTATGGATTTGTATGGTATGAGTTGGTTGAGTTAAAAATTTTGGAGGCCCGAGTTCTTGTCGATCGACTAGTGCGAGATCACATCTTCTCCTTGCAGGAGTTAACTACGGGCCAATCCAACATTAGTTTATCTATTTGGCACTCCATTTTGGTGTAGGTCTGAACTTCTTGTATTTCAGACCATTTTATGGTTGTCTTGTTTTTTGTGGTTGTGAGTTTGTGGGGTTCGGTTTTTGTAACCGAGGTGAGGGTTCTGTATTCAAAGCCGATGTTTGTGCACGACTTTAGGGTATACTAAACTTATACTATATGAATATATACGGAACATTAAAAAAAATAAAGATATATATAACAGTGTGAATAGAATAATGATATAGATACTACTGTTGCAAAAATGTATATTAATGATATAAATTTATATTTTTTATTTTATATAAATTTATTATTATCTTATATTAATGATATCATCTTAACCAATTCGTATATATAAACAAATTATGAGATGCCTTAATCCAAAAAGTCATTTAAAAAAATATTCAGAGAAAACGAAAAACTGAGTGGTATTGAAAAATTAATCATAATACTATAATGGTAATAAATATATATATATAGATACATGTTATATAATTATATATGAGTATAATATATGAGTATATATACTAATATGTATATATATCATATTATGAATATATTTATATATGATATATCTAATGGATAAAATAATAGAAAATTTACCTAGAATTTTAATGTGTAAGAATGAAGAGAGTATGAGAGAATGAAAAGAGTTTTGGAGTTTAAAATTGTGTATTGAAATAAATAGTTATATTGTCTATTTATAAGAAAATAAATATGACTTTTCAATTAAAAAGATCATAAATTCAATATGATCATTAAAATGTATTAAACATTCAAAATTTTATATAATTATAATTTTTATTATTATTCATTTAATGTTTATCGACTACCTCGTTAAAAACCTTATCATGGAAAAATCCATTGGAATAAAAATCATGATGAGGAAAAAAGAACGACCATAAAAACTCATCATCGATTTGTCAGCCTTTTGTTTGTTCATAAGCTTCAAACTTAACACACCTCGATGTTATGAATGTGTTTTCTTAAAGTTGAAGTGGAGAACGCCTTCGATCAACTACATTTTCGTTTGATTTGATGTAGCGAACATCACATTCTATTTTCTTCTCAAGCTCTCGAGTATATGAGAAAAATTTAGGAGGGATATCGTTTTTTATGTATTCTTCTTTTGTTTGGGTGATACATGTTGCATTATCTTCATATAATATTGTTGGATTGATGTTAGCCGATAATCCACATGTTTCTTACATATGTCCGTTTATAGCCCTGAGTCACAGAGTGCAATGATTTCGACGTTATTTGAATATGTTGCAACTAATGTTTGCATCTGAGAGCGTCATGATATTGTCGTACCTCTAACTGTGAAACATATCCAGTTTGTGATATTATTTTATGAGGATTTGATAAATAGCATACATCTACAAAACCGATCAACTCATGTTTGGAACCTCTAAGATAAAATAATCCTAGATCAACCGTCCCTTGTAAATATCAAAAGATATGTTTAATCCATATCCAATGACAACGTGTAGGGGAACTATACCATGACAAGAGATTAGTAGAAAATGCTATATCAAGACGAGTGCAATTTGCTAGATACAAGAGAGCCCATATTACACTCATATATGGTACTTCTAGTCCAAGTATATCTTCATTTTCTTCACAAGGACGAAATGAATCATTTTCAACATTAAAAGATCTACATACCATTGAGTGCTTAATGGATTTGCTTTATCCATATTAAAACATTTTAATACTCTTTTTGTATAATTCGATTGATGTACGAATATCCAATTCTTTAGATGTTCTATTTGTAAACAAGACAAAACTTTGTTTGTCCAAGGTCTTTCATATCAAATTCCTCTTTCAGATAATCAATCTCCTTTGAGATCCCAATTATATTCAGATCATTAACATAAACAGCTATAATAAAAAAAATCCACTTGATGTTGTTGAATAAATACACAAGAACAAATAGATTTATTCACAAATCCTTTTTTAATAGATATTCACTTAGACGATTGTACCACATACGTCCACATTGTTTCAACCCATATATAGATCGTTGCATTTTAATTGTACACATTTCTTTAGGCTTTGAGTTTGATGTTTCCACAATTCTTGATCCTTGAGGGATTTTCATGTATATATCATTATCCAAAGATCCATATAGATATGTCGCAACCACACCCATAAGATACATATCTAAATTTCTGGATGCAGTTAAACTCATCAAGTATCTAAATGTGATTGTATCCATAAGAGAGGATTATGTATCCTCATAATCAATTCCAGATCTCCGAGAAAACCTTTGTACGACAAGACGTGCCTTATATCTTGTGACCTCATTGTTTTTATTTCTCTTTCGCACAAAAATCCATTTGCATCAAACTGGTTTAACACCATTAGGAGTTTGAATGATGAGTCCAAATACTTTTCTTTTTTTTTTCAGTGAGTCTAATACTGACATTGGTTCTCGATCTTCATTATCATTTTCAATTTTTTTGGATATAAAGAATGATAATATTCCATCATTATCATTTATTTCATCTCTTCTTATGTTTTTTTTATCATAGATATAGTTAATGAAAATCTCATTATTATCTATATACTCATGATTATTTTCATCACTTTCATTATGAAGATTATCTTCCTCATTTGTTTCTTTTGGAATTTTCTCTATGATTTGAAAACTAATAGCTTTATAAAATTTCTTTCTTTTTCGAGGATTTTTATCTTTAGAATTAAGTGGTCTTCCACACTTTAACCGTGTTGTAGACTCATTTGAAATTTGTTCACCTACATGACCTTTTGGTATTTCTATATAAGGAGGTGCATTTACAGTCGATATATATATATATATATATATATATATATGATTTCGTAACCTGTGTTGTATCATTGAACTCATCTAAAAGTTAATTTGCAATATTTTGCAAATGTATGATCTTTTGCACTTTCATATTGTATTGTTTTGTAGAAGGATCAAGATATAACAATGATTGTGTTTTCCATGTTAAATCTTGTTAGGCTTGTTTTATTCCTTCTCCTAACACTGGAAATTCATTCTCATTAAAATGACAATTAGCGAAACGAGCTGTGAACATTTACTCTTTTGTGGTCTAAGATATCTAATGATGGATGGTGAATTATATCCAATATAAATTTCCAATCTTCGTTTTGAGCCCATTTTTGTCCATTGCGGATGAGGAATCAGAATATATACCGTACAACCAAATACTCGAAGATGAGATATATTTGGTTCTTTAACATTTGCTAATTTCAATAGAGAATATTTATGATAAGCATTTGATCTTATTTGAATTAGTTTTGAACATGTAAAATGACATGTCCCCAAGCAGAAACTGAGAGTTTTGTTCTCATTAGTAATGGTCGAACAATAAATTAGATACGTTTAATTAATGACTCAACTATACCATTTTGTGTATGAACATGTGATACGTGATGTCCAATCTCAATTCCAATTGATGTACAATAATCATTGAAAGCTTGGAAAGTGATTGCACCAGTGTTATCAAGCCTCACTTTCTTAATAGGATAATTGGGAATTCAACTCGTAATTTTGTTATTTTAGTAAGAAACCTCGCAAATGCAACATTGCGGGTTGATAATAGACAAACGTGTGACCATCTGCTTGAAGCATCGATCAATACCATAAAGTATTGAAGGTCCATTTTGTGGATGAATTGGTCCACATATATCCCATGTATTCGTTCTAAAAAGGATGGTGATTTATGTCCAACTTTTACCGATGATGGTCTTATTATCAATTTTCCTTGAGAACATACAGTACATATGATCTTATGAGATTGAAATATCTTCTCATTTTTCAATGGATGACCATTGGAGTTTTCAATGATTCTCTGCATCATTATTGAACCAGATGACCCAGTCAATCATGCTAAATCTTAAACACATCGTTATACTTTTGGTTGAAGGTGGCATATGATTCAACGACTCTTATCTTTGTAAAATATAATCTAGATGATAAAGCTGATAATTTTTCATAATATGTTTCTTTCTAGAAACCATTGTCCTAATATAAATATATTTATTATTTTCATTATTCATTGTTTCAATATGATATCCATTTCGTTGAATAACTTTGAAACTCAATAAGTTTCTTTGTGATTATGGAAAGAATAATTCATCTTGTATAATACATTTTTCCCTTCAAACATTATAAACTTTGCTTCTTCACATTCCTTAATTATTTTTACACTTCCAAATATCGTATTGACATTGGATTCATGTATTTTCATCTTGGAGAAATATTTTTATCTTTCAATATTGTGCGTTGTAGCATAATCCATCATTGATGTTTGATCGTAACATATTTTGTGTTACTTTGATCCGAGTGATGAACCTGAAATATATGAAAATTATAGTTGCACATAATGTACAAAAATTAACAAAATACTATAATAAAAGATAAAAATTAAATTAAACACAAAAAACATTTGAAATTAAAAAAACATGCTAAAGCCCAAAAAAAGAAAGAAAAATTCATGTCGATATCATTCATTATCACCATGGTCCACGAAATCTGCGATGTCGAGATGCATTCCATCCTTATTGTCATCAAGGAAGTCATCGAGATCATCGAGATAAAGTTCATTTTAACATTTTTGTCTTTATCTTTTTGTGATTGTTGGTATAAATTAATAAAATGTTTCAGTGTACGACACACTTGAGACAAATGTCCACTCATACCGCAACAATAACATATTCTATCTTTTTCTTTTTAGTCACGTTTTCATTTTCAGTCATTCGATGATTCTTCTTTTTATTATCTCCATTATAGAAATTATTTGGTAGAATGCTTCGACTTCTTCCTCTACCATATCCATGACCACGACCATGTCACGGCCTCGACCATGACCACATATATATCCACATCCACCACCTTGCCATTGTGTCCGTTTCATAGAACGGTGCAGAACCACTGGGACAAGCATGACGATTTTTCATTAATAGCTCGTTTTGTTATTCTGCAACGAGAAAAAGTTGCAACAACTCGCGATAGGTTTTGAAATCCTTTGCGTGATATTGTTGTTGTAAAATGACATTATCAGTATGGAATGTAGATAATGTATTCTCCAACTTATCGTAATCACTTATCTTTCCCCCACATAGCTTCATTCTAGAGATTATTTCAAATATTGCAGAATGATATTCATCCACAGATTTGTAATCTTGGAATCTCAAATCCAACCAGTGTTTCTTTGCCTTTGAGAGGATCACATATTTTTGGTGATCAAATCAATTCTTTAAGAGATTCCCACTAATACGAGGAATCTCTTTTGTTCGATTATTCATTCTTTAACCCATCGACAACATGATGACGTAAAAATATCATGGCTTTTGTTTTATTCTCATTTGAGGAATTATTATCTTTATCAATAGTGACAATGAGCTTTTTGCCTTTTAGATGCATTTTCGCATCAGATGCTCATGTCTTGTAATTTTTTCCACAGGCATCAAGTGTTGTGATTTTGAGATTCATCATGATCGACATGGTAACTATATTCAAAAATAAAATTCAAGTTATTCATTATCATAATAAATATTTAGAGTATGATATAAAAATAAATATGTAAATAAAAATAATATATTGAAAAATTAAATTAACAGATAAAATTAAATGATATAAATAAATAACATGGCCTCCTTTATAGAAAAATAAACAAAATATAAATATAGATGTTTTAAGATATTACCGGGTAGTCGAGTCTATAAAATTATATAATATAAAATATGTATTTTATGTTTGCTTTTTAGTCCATAATATTTGATATTTAGTCCATGATGTATTGTATTTAGTCCATGATGTCCAAATTTCAGTCCATGATGTCTAGTATTCAGTTCATAGTCGAATATATCCGGTATTTAGTCCATGATGTTCATATATATATTTTCTCAACCGAGTCCAAAATGAAAACTAAAATTGATTGAAAATAAAATAAATAAATTTAAAGGAATTTTTTACGATATTTTTATGATGTAATTTGTCTTTACTATGTAATTTTTTTATGGTGAGAAGTATATGTTTTTTATTTTTAATTTGTTAAAAAAACGTTCATATTGATAACATGTTAAAAAATTAATAATACTATATATATGGATATATGTTATATTAAATTATATATGAGTATATATATTACTATGTATATACATGTAGCATGATATATGATATATATATACATAATATATGATATATTATATGATATATCGTATTATAAATATATTTATAAATAATATATCTAATAGATAAAATGATAGAAAATTTATCTAGAAATTAAATATGAAAGAATGAAAAGAGTATGAAAGAGAGTTTTAAAGTTAAAAAACTGTGTATTGAAATAAATATTTAAAAAATCATAAATTCGTTATAAAAAATAGTAAATTCAATATAATCATTCATAAAAATATCAGACAACCACCAATTTATACATATTTTATAATTATAACATGTGGCATTATGAAAACGTGGAATGAACGGCTGGAATAGGAAACTCTAAACCGGAACAAATTACCGGTCCGGTTTTCTCGTTGATCACATCCAATTCAAGTACTATATAATCGAACCGGTTTATCGTTTGACGACAGGTACAGCTGTAGCCTGTAGGTAGAGGGTCGAAGAGGACGAACCCACTCTGTCAGTCGAAACACGTATCGTTTTGAATACGAGAGAGAATTAACGAAGAATCCATGGCGTCGAGGTATTGGGTGGTCTCTCTTCCAGTGAAGGACTCTGCTTCTTCGTTGTGGAACCGTTTGCAGGAGCAGATCTCCAAGCATTCCTTCGATACTCCTGTTTATCGGGTAAATGGTCTTCGATTTCTTAGATTGAAATGCTCGAAGATCTGGTCCAATTTTTTGATGATTTGATTTTATCCAAACGATTCCTTTTAATTTTGATGTTTGATCTTAATTTCGCAGTTCAATATTCCTAATCTACGCGTCGGAACCTTGGATTCTCTACTCGCCCTAAGTGATGATCTTTTGAAGGTGATAATTCCTATTCCTCCTCGATTCTCTGTTATGTTTGTCTGTCAATCGGAATTCGTGGGTGGATCTTGAGAAATTTCGAAATGATCTGATGGGATGTGCAGTCGAACAGCTTCGTCGAAGGGGTTTCTCACAAGATCAGGCGGCAGATCGAAGAATTGGAGAGGGTATCTGGTGGTGAGAGCAACGCCCTGACTGTAGATGGAGTTCCTGTTGATTCTTATCTCACCAGGTATAGGAATATTCTGATATCTCAATGTTGTCACGCTGTAATCATGTTTGTTAAAGGACATTTTTATTGGCTTCTTGTTTAGGTTTGTCTGGGACGAAGCTAAGTACCCAACTATGTCACCTTTGAAGGAGATTGTGGATAGTGTTCAAACTCAGGTTGCAAAAATTGAGGATGATCTCAAGGTATGAAAGCTTGCCTCGAGTTGTTTAGAAATCGTACAATTGCTGCATTTCTCTGATCTTTGCCTCAAGAATGATCCTTGGTGTGTATCATAGGGGAGTCCTGTTCAAAGAACTCGGCTCCTTGTTATAATGTAGCATAAACAGATGGTCGTTTTGCTACATTTTCTATATGTGATACAGATTGCTGGATCTCGCTGAAAAATTGATGGTTATTATTATGTAAAACTCGTCGAGATGTGTGGAACACGCCTTTTTATTTAAATCAATTGCGGTCTCAAGTCATGGTATTGAATCTGTATTGTTGGTCATATAGATCCATGATCAACCTTTAAGAAAGTAGTTTAGCCGAATCATCCTTTTGGTATAGAAGTGGGCACTGAGATTGTTTTACTTTACAAGTATTCTCTTATGATAGTGTGGCTCTATGCTTGGTTTCCTTGTGAAGAAAATAGTTACTTTCTGTTTAGTGATATGTCATTATTCTTTCTCACTTCTAAATTTTCTTTGGAAATTAAATGGGTTCTTTTGTGTGTGCGTGTGCGTGTGTGTGTGTGATGTGTATTTGGAAAATGTGTTGTTAATGACTCCTGTTACTCTTATGTCAGGTTCGTGTTGCTGAATATAACAATATCCGTGGTCAACTCAATGCAATTAACCGAAAACAAAGCGGAAGGTAAACGTGGTTTTGTAATCTATAATTTTTTATTCTGTTTAATAGAAAATAATAGAAATTTCGATCCGGCGGTTAACTCAATGCCAAATGGAAGTTGTATGTATATATAGTTTATATTCTGCTTAATGGAAAAAAAAATAGAATTTGCTAGAAATTTCCCAACAAGAATACTGAAGTACATTTCCTCCTTAGATCAACACGATGCTTCAAACGGCCAATATCTATGATGATGCGTATATTTTGTTAGGGCTTAATTGAATTATTAGGGAAATGATTTCTCATTGTAATGTGATTGGTCTCTATTTCGCTATGCTTGCTTAACTTTTACTGCAATTTGATTGTTCTTTGCTCCCTTATGTTTCAGCTTAGCTGTTCGTGACCTGTCGAGCCTGGTGAAGCCAGAAGATATTATCACATCAGAACATCTAGTGACTCTCCTAGCAGTTGTTCCAAAATATTCTCAAAAGGACTGGTTGTCGAGCTATGAAACACTGACCAACTATGTGGTAATAGATCGTTAATTTCCGCTCACTGAATATTCAAAGGGTAAAATTCTCAGTTAACTTCAGAATGATTATAAATACTATGGCCAAACTGTTTCAGGTGCCTAGGTCCTCAAAGAAGTTGTTTGAGGATAACGAATATGCCCTCTATACTGTCACCCTCTTCAGTCGCGTTGCAGACAATTTCAGAACATGTGCCCGTGAAAAAGGTTTCCAAGTGAGTTTTTTTTTTATTTGTTGAAGTTCATCGTGTTATCTTTCTAGATGGCAGCTTTTAATAGCATTGGTGTAATAATGTATCTAACATCTAAACCATGCCATTTCTTTATTGTGATTGAAAATCTGGACCTGTACTCAATTCACTGCAAATTACTGTTGACTATAATCTCAAAACCATTTTGGAACTTATGCTTTCCGCCTCTCTTTAATCTCCCACTTTCAGATCCGTGATTTCGAATATAGTCCTGAAGCGCAAGAGAGTCGTAAACAAGAGCTAGAAAAGTTGGTTCAGGATCAAGAAAGCCTTAGAAGCTCTCTTTTGCAATGGTGCTATACTAGCTACGGAGAGGTATAATAAATATCATCTGCAAACTTGTTCCCAGATTACTTGGAACTCTTATAAGTGGTGGATTTAAATATGGTTACCCCTCCAGAAAAATGATTTGAGAAATGGTATATTTCTGTAGGTTTTCAGCTCATGGATGCATTTCTGTGCTGTGCGTATATTTGCTGAGAGCATTCTGAGATACGGGTTGCCACCGTCTTTCTTGGTAAAATGAGACCCCAACACTAAGGCTTTCATGGATGGCTCACGGGTCACGGCTATCTGACCTGACCCTCTTCAATGTTTTTGTATCTGTTACAGTCATGCGTCTTAGCTCCGTCTGCAAAGGGGGAGAAGAAAGTGCGTCCCATTCTTGAAGGCTTGTGTGATACTGCAAACAGGTAACACCTTATGAACTCTGTTGGATCGTTGCCTTGAAGAAAATGGTAAAAGAGAAGAGAAGTGATTGTGGGGCTCTATATATATATGTATATATATTTGTATAATGGCAGCAAATACTGGAAAACGGAAGAGGAAGGAGGAGGAATGGCTGGTTTAGGAGCTGAAGCTGAACCTCATCCCTATGTATCCTTCACCATCAATCTTGCTTGATGTTGCTTCTTCTCCTTCTTTTATCTTTTTGTCTTCTATATTATTATTTTCTAGTTCATTTCCCCTCAAATATATATATACATATATATATATATATATATTCCTTCCCAAATAAATAATTAATAATATGGGAGAAAAAAAATGGGCACTTAAGAGAGTGAGGCCAGATGTTGCTGTAATTATATTTACTCGAATTCATTATTAGTTGGGTGAGCCATTTGTTACTATTTGCTATTTCTTACTGGTTGTTGATCTCTATGCCCTTTTACCATTATTTGTGTAATTTTTTTATAATAATTTTGGATGAGATTTATGCTTTGATGAACGGTGGTGAGTGTAATCATTGTCCTATTACTTCTAAGTCGGCCTTTTCTCTGTTCTGTCTCCAAAGAAAAAAAAGGAAGATAAACGTGTTTTTTCTCTTTCTTTCTTTTTTTGTGTTTGTGTTTTATCCGATTGATACATTTTGCAACATGTCTTTTTGTCCACTTTGGACGATATCTTAGCCGTCCATCTTGTTGGAAGCATGTTAGTCCACGTGGATTACTCAATCTCAACCGCATGCAATTTTCCTAAATTTATAAGTTAATATATAAATTACGTATTACTTATATACATAAATATTTAACTTATGAAAAGTTAAAAATATCCAAATTTTTTTTGTTTTTTTCCAAAAAAATATTTGGACTAAAAACAAAGTTTCAAATTTTGTCCGAAATTTATCTGATGCTTCATGAATTTGATGTGGAATAAAATAATTTCTAATTGGTAATGTGATAATGTTTTGGTGTATTAGAAACATGTCATCATATTACAACCATCATTCGACCATGGATGACCACAACCACCATCATTCCCAACCAAACATTGTCATATCTTCTTCCTTTTCTCTCTTTTCCTTTTGGTTTTCTTCTTATTCCCCTTCTCATATTTCTATTCCTCCTCTCAAATTTTCTTCTATTTTTATCCTCATCTTTCTATGTCTATGGCTAAAAAAATAAATTGTCTATTATCCCTTTAAAAATACCGTATCACTCTGATGCCTTCGATTTTTTTAATCTCAGCCGTAACATGTAACAATGGCCCATAAGGCAGGCCTAACATATGACAATGGCCCATAAGGCAGGCCTAACATATGACAATGGCCCATAAGGCAGGCCTAACATATGACAATGGCCCATAGTGGGCCCGTAAGGCAGGCGTGACGTGTGACGCGTGACGTGTACGTGGTCCCCGGATCCGCTTGTCAACAGCTTGCGCCTCGTTAGTTATTGAAAGGAGGAAAGACAATATCTACGCATCGTAATATTATTCGAAAATGCATATATGGTTTCCGTATTTTTTAATCAATATATTATCTGTTTTTTCCTCATAAAATTTATAATTTCCTTTTTCTTTTCATTTTTCATGGACTGTTATATCAGAAACAACTAAAAATTAACTCATGATTTTTAAAGAGAATATTTCCATATTCAGATTTAAAATTAAAAGAAGAGATATTAAACTTTATAATTTATAAATTTTCTTTTGAAAATAAAACTCTAAAAAAAACCTAGATAATTTATAACTACTTCGCATCTCAAACATATATATGACAACTCAAGAATTTATATTGTATTTCAAAGTAAAAAAACAAAAAAATGGCCGACAAACGAACTCTTATAACGAAAAAAATCACGGAAAATTGAATGATAAAGGTACATCCATGTATGCATGCATGCAAGATGAATGGAAAATCGAATGTTAAATAGTTGGGATTTATGAAAATCCCTAAACTAAATTTGAGTAGTGTGTGAGAAAGAGAGTAGAGTGAGAGATTGAACACCGTTGTTTACGAGTTCGATTGAATCGTTGATTCAATCTACGTTTCGGAGAAAGAAAATGGATTGATTCTTTAGAGTATTAGTTTTCCGATTACAAAAGAAAGAGAGAATATCATCGAATCAAAAAGATTGATCTTGAGTTGTGCTCACCGTTAACTTCTCTTAAAACTTTGGACTGTTCCGTATTTATAGGCAAGTCCTCAACCTTTTCACCTGTTCCGATATTAGTCTCTTAAGTCTGTAATATGCAGAACAAACCCATTCTTGGTCAGCAAATACACTTAAAACCTCAGTGTATCCCCTACATCCTCTTTTTCCTTAATCTAGCCAAGAACTAGATTACATGACCTCAATAATAATGATAAATTGTATATAAATATGAAATGATTGATAAAGCTTATCGATACTAGTTGGATGCATCTTTCACCGATTCGATATGGACATGTTATTTATGAAAATCTACAAATGGAATGAGTATAAAATACATATTTAGTGAGACCAATATGTGTATATATTTTGTATCACACACTCTTCCACTATTATATAAATAACATAAAATAAAGATCCACGTCACACTAAAGTCATACGAACAACCTTATCTGAATCATCCGAGTACACTAGATTTGAGACTATCACTAAACTATATCATAATTCGCTAAGTTTACAAGACTCTAGTTCATATATACATTTGCAAAGTCCCAAGGACCCCTACAAGTTGAAGCTCTCAAAAGGTTACACTGACCTAACCATCAACACAATACAACGTTCCGTCACTCGAAAAGTACATTAGCAGCCTAACACGATACGAAATTGACATGTCCATTGACCTGACTTACCACAATGCTCAATCGCTCATAAGATCCCATAACTCCAATACGGTACAACGTTCGCTCCTGATCTAGATGTTGCAATATTATCGTTGTCGACCCGATATCCCTTATGTGATAACTCTTACCAATGTGTCCACACACATATTCTTTCGAAAGTTCAAACGTGAAATCACTTGATCAAACACACTAAATAAGAAGTCCGATTGGTTCTAACACTTGACCAAAACATCGACACTCCCCAACTCGACACTCGATCGAACATCTAATCTTTATGCCATGTCTAACCATTTAAGTTTCACAAAAAACAAACTCATATACATATACCATCAATCTTCATACGACAATTCTAGGGTTTGGTTCAGTCTTCACTTTAAACTTCTCAATTTTTCGATTATGAATTTTCTAGAAAATATATTGTGTTAATGTTTCATTTTGAACGTAAAAAATTCTCAACAAATCAACAACAAAACAAAATAAAAACTAAATTTCAGTGGCAAATATCATCACCTTAGCTTTTCCAGGTGACTTGATGATGCATGATAATATTATATTAACAACAACAACTAAATCAATTTTTCTCTTATTTCACATTCATTCGAGTAATCATTCACAAGAACATATACAGTCAAATTGAGAAATAATGAAAATTGAATTATTTGGGGTCTTACATTAACATTAATTTTACAATTTAGGTGAATTTATACATAATTATCATATTAATTATACATTTGAACCTTTACTGGTCTTACAATTCACCCTCATTACAACAAAATTCATACTCGACGCGCATCGTCTTCTCCTTTGATTCACATGTTGCTCCCACATAGTGTGAGCCACATTACATGTATCATCAGAATCTTCTTAGCTTTAATTGTTTCACTTGGTGATCCACAATAAACACATGATGCAGTTTTTACATTAAGTCACTCTTCAGAGTTGTTAGCGACTCTATGAACATTTTTCAGGTTATGATAAAATCTTCTGCAACAACGATACATGAGACACATCACGTATCCCCTCTAATGATGATGATAAATCTAAATGATAGGTGACCATTCTGGTCCTTTCTATCACCTTAACCGACCTAATGAACCGAGCGAACATATATACCATATATTTTATATTAAACTCCATATAATTTATTTTCAGGTCAACATAACTCTTATGACGATCCTGAGCTGCATTCATCTTCATATTAACTATTCTTAGTTTCTCTGCAGTTTGCTCTACAATCTTTGGTTCGAAGATAGATCACTTCTCATCCAACACAAGGGTGTACGATTTGATCGCTCGTATAATGTTTCGTACGGCGACATCTCGTTCCTAGCGTGATAACTGTTGTCCTATGCGAACTCAACAGACAACAATTAGTTCTCCCAACTATCATGTCATTCCAACGCACATATTCGTAATAGATCTTATTACAACTGGTACCTTTTGTAGTACATAGGCCCTGACTAGTGGAGTCGCCCGCAGACGCGGTGACTGCGTTTTCTAGCGACTGCGGGCTTCATTAAAACCGACTGATAAAGTCGCAGTCGCCCGCAAACGCGGCGAAACACATAATTTAAAAATCCGGAATTATATCGCGTTACGTTTGCATTTTTAATAAAATTACGAAAATACACGAAAACATTGTCCAAATGTTTTGTCTCTCTCACAAACAACTCTTTTAAACTCTCTTAATTCCATCTTCAATATGTTATCCATTTAATTTTTTCATCAAAATTTGGTTGATTTGCTATAACTTCATGTTCTTTAGATATATATTTCCCGAAATCAGTCCATGAATCCATATCCATATTTCGATCCCATCTTCCAACATATTGCCGATTCATCAGATATTAACCTTGTATTTGAGAAATTAGTTGGAGAATCCAACTACAAGTGGTCACGATCGTCATCAAAAGCCCTGAATGCGAAAAACAAACTCGGTTTTGTGCAATGTACGATCGCAAAACCACAAGAAATGGATGTGATCTCGACCGTTGATCTCGCTGCAATGATCGATTTCGTCAAAACAAAGTATAGGCCATTGTCCCTAAACACTACAAAAATCTGATGGACAAGAGTGATTATGGCTTAGTTCACCAATAATCACCACATGAACAAACCCCATCTTTGAAATGATGAAACCTCTTGGAGTCTCTTACCACAAACTGCCTATCTACAATCCCAGAAACCAACTTTATCACTGTATGACAGTCAGTGCAGACTCTTAGGTTCTTGATTATGTGAATTATCGCACCTGGAACAGTGTTCATAACGCCAAACGCAACCGCTAGTTTTTCGCTGTGAACTCTCAGAGTCATTTCCTTCTCTTCTTCCCCAACATCATGACAAACCGACGCCGTATTAGATACATAACCAGCCTCTTGAAGCTTTGTGTTCATTTCCCCTAAGAACTCGTAGATTTTCTCACGCTGAGGATGTTCTTGGTCCCCTATCAAGAACACATGAACCTCACCTTTTAACTCAACCAAACTGAACCCAGGTGGCTTGACAAGCCTACGCTTCTTCATAAGTAATCTAACCCTCTCAACGTCCTTCCATCGTCCCGCATCAGCGTATATATGCGAGAGTAATATGTAGTACCCACAGTTCTTAGGATCTAACTCAAACAGCTGTTTCGCAGATATCTCCGCAAGCTCCACATTCTTGTGAGTCCTGCAGGCGCTTAGAAGTGAACTCCATAGGACCGAGTCTGGCCTCATCTTCATTGTTTTTATCAGTTCCCATGCTTTCTGAAGATGCCCGGCTCGCCCAAGTAGATCAACCATGCAACCATAGTGCTCAAGAATGGGTTCCACATTGAATTTTTCCTTCATTGCATTGAACCAACGCCAGCCTTCATCAACAAGACCAGCGTGACTGCAAGCGGCTAAGACTGATACAAATGTAATGTGGTTTGGTCTAACCCCTGCGGTAATCATACTGTAAAAGACACCTAGAGCTTTCGAAGAATGGCCATGCATTCCATAGCCAGCAATCATAGCAGTCCATGACCTTACAGTCTTATCTTTCATTCGATCAAATGCTTTCCTTGCCGTCTCAACTTTGCCACATTTGCAATACATGTCAATGATGGACGTACCAAGAACTACATCATCTTCCAAACCCATCTTTATCACCTACAAAGATCAAATCTTTTCGCAAATTAATCTCAACTAGACTTTCTAATGCACCTAGAAGAAGGCCCAAAATAGCATTACATATGCAGGAATGTCATTCACCTGATCATGTATGCTCTTCCCATTTCGTAGAGTACCTGAATGTGAAACCGCCAACAACACAGTGGAGAGTGTGATGGAGTTGAATCCTGAATCAGTATCACTCACCATTTTGCGAAAAGCTTCAAAAGCCTCACTAGACAATCCATTCTGAGCGAACACAGCAATGATAGAATTATACGACACGTTGTCCTTTTCAATCATTTGATCAAACATGTTCTTAGCCTCAGCCACGCCTCCTTCGCCGCCCTTTGCATACGCATCCATGAGAGTATTACCAACATTCACGTCCTCATCGAACCCTCTCTTTATCACGAAACAGTGAACTGATTCTGTCAAACCCTTGGCAATAACACGGGAACAAGCCGAGATGACTGAAGACATAGCCACAGGATCAATGGACAAAGCTTCATCTCCACTCCCATCCTTTTCTTCGATCAAGAATTCCTTAAAAAGCAAAATGGCGTCAAGGGCATCTCCGTTTTGGATATATCCTGTAATCATGGAGGTCCAAGAGACAATGTTTCTCAGGGGAATTTCGTCGAACATTGTTCGAGCAGCCTTAACTTCACCGCACTTGGAGTACATATCGATCAAAGCCGACGAGACAAAGACATTGGATTGGTAACCGAATACGATCGCCTGCTGATGAGTTTGCTTACCGGAGAAAAGATCGAGAAGAGAAGAACAGGATTTGATGGTGCAAGGGAAAGTGGAACGATTAGGGGAGATAGAGAGCTTGCGCATGGAGGCAAAAGCGCGAAGGGCTTCGACGGAGTCGCCGCTACGAGCAAGGTCTGTGATGATGGAGTTCCATGAGAAGACATTGGTCTTGTCGACATATTTGTTGAACAATGTCGTAAGGTTTTGTTTGTCTGAATAAACATCCGTGTGGAAATTACGAGACACAGAAGATATTAGAGCTTTACCACTTTGAGTCTTCATTCATTCCCTATCTAATCTAATTACACTTATCGATACATCTTTATGTATGTCTGAGGGCTTTTTTGTAATATTCTGTGTTTGGAGGGGTTTCTGTATTTTGATATAATTTTTAAGACTTATAAAATCAATAAAACCCATTGTTATATATATAGAGTTGAAATCTGTAAATATATTAAAGCAAAAATAATTTTTTTTAAATTACTGTTAACAACATTATATATTTTTTATTTATGAAATGAAACCAAATTCGATAGGTTTTTATTTGTTCACATGAGGATAACACGAACACAAATATATGAAATTTATAATTGAATGACAATTCAATTAAAATTATACTATTGTTTTACATTTTATTGAAATCTCTATCCGAAAACCAAGATTAGAAAAAATAATAATTCAAAGAAAATGAAACACAGCATTACATTATTACAACATGAACTAAAATTTAAAAAGAAACCAAATTTCTGGTCTAACTCAAGGAAAACAGACAAGCCTTGATGATGTTGAAGAGAGAGAAGATACAAAGCTCCAAAGTGAGAAGAACAATGGAAGAATCCGGCCTGAGCCGCGGTGAGGTCCCTGACGCCCTCCCTATAAACTCGCCTGAGCTCGGAACGGGTGGCTCAGCTTCTGAACCAGGAGGAGCCGCCGCATTGATGGGCCATTCATTGATGGGAGAAGGGAAAAAAGAAGACATATGAGGAGCATTCACATATGGCAAAACAGCAGGAGATGCCGAAATGGTGGACTCGGCCGCGGCCAGGCAAATCCAGTGAGAAGAGATGATAAAGAGAAGAAAAGACCGAACCATGGTTAACTACTTTGTTCTGCAAAAAATGCTTTCCAAAAGTGGTATTATATAGAACAAAGATGTCTGATTTTGAAGAAGATGACAGATTCTTTCTTCCATGTGTTGTGTTTGAAGAACAAAAAAGAGAGTGAATGTGGTTCACGGGTAAAGAATGGGTCTTTCACGTGGCCCTTTTGTTTTCTTGCTCCATCCATGTGACTTCATTTACCTAAGGATCAAAATCAAGTGAAAAAAATACGATTAAACCGAAGAAAAAACGAACACGGTCGAGAGAATTTAGAGATATCGACGATACCCTTTTCGCTGTTTTCTTCACGAGGCTTGCAAATTGAAAGAATGGAAACAAAACCGAAAAGAACAAAGATCAAAATCAAAATGTATCCTCCTTTACTTTTTATTTTTGGAGTGGTAAAATCTGAAAGCTTGGATCTTGAAGTCGTGGTATCTGAAGGCCTTGAATTAGAACTTATAATAATCTAAGATGAGAAGTATCGTTCAATCGTTTAATCTGCCAACCAGTTGTTAATGAATGCTGTAACACAGTCACAGAGGAATCTTCTATGCAGATCTTATGAAACATCATCGGACTGCAGCCGAGAATGCCAGTCAATAGACATTTGATTGGCAATGAGTGCGTGAAAATCCCAACGCAAGAGGAACTCCTCGTGTTTATATCACTTAACGGGCCATTCTGATGATTAACTTCCCTCGGGGATATCTCATCATCAACCTCGTGATGATTACCGGTCATAGTCATCACTTGGAGCCGACTCTTACCAGATTTCTTTCTCGTAAGGCTTGGACGGTGCCTATGAAGCAAGTCCCAATGGGTCGAGGGAAGGGAAGAGCCGTCTCGTTCGTGAACAGAGGTGGAAAACAAGTGAGCTTCATTGTGATGATGAGTAGACGAAAACTCTGATCCGAGCTTTTCTGTATGTCCTAAGACTGTCCCGTTCAAGAACTGAACCATTCGAAATTCTACTTGCCTCAGTGACTCCCCAGATGGCGGTGAGAAATCCGGCTGACATCTGTCTATTAAGCTCAAAATTTCCGGTGTATAAATTTCCGATTGGTGGCAGCCTTCCCACTCACCCAAACTCATCTCAGAAAGCTCATCGGAGGATCGTACATGCTCCTCCGGAAAATTCATTTCCTGCGTAAAGTATCAAAATCAAATCAAAATATAATCCTCAAGCATTGCTACAACTAAATTGTCAAAAATGGGCTTGGGCTAATTAATGCCAAAAGCTAGAAAGCTAGTTCAAGAGTTTAGGGTTGTCCAACATCGAGTATATATATGAGATCAAGGTCCATCGTATATAAATAACATAAACCCCCTCAAGCATCTTCCTTGGGAATAAGAAACCCTCCTTTCCTTTCATCGGTTAGTTCAAGAGTCTAGGGTTGTCCAAGAGTTTAGGGTTGTCCAACATCAGTTAGTTCAAGATTTTAGGCTTGTCCAACATCGTGTATATATATATATAAATGAGATCAAGGTCCATCTTATATAAATAACATAAACCCCCTCAAGCATCTTCCTTGTGAATAAAAAACCCTCCTTTCCTTTCATCAAAATATGACAAGGGATCCTAACTAGTTTCATTACAGTTAACAGAAATTTCATAACATCAGTTTGTAACTAAAACTGTTTCTCCTCGACCATGATTGTTGCCTATAACTCAGTTAAAGCCATTAAACAACACATTACTTTTGAAACTAACCAACACTTGTAGCAATATGAGACATTTAGTTGGCTGTAAGAATGATTATATAAGCTAATTAGTCCATTGTTCCTTTCCAAGGGTTAAGCAATTTACAGTACAGTTGCATATTTTGGTATAATGTTGCTTCAATGGATACATGGCCTCCAGATAACCTAGGAGAGAGGAAAATACCTGGCAAACCGAAACCGCCATGGATCTAGCTCGATCAAGAGGAGATGAGTACACAGAGTTAAATCGAATCCCTTGCGAATTGAAGAACACGGCGAGGGCCCTGGCCTGTCTTTTGCCGCTGGCGGTGAGGGCGGCAACGGGACACCTCCCTCCGATCAGATCAGGCCTCAAATTGAGATCGCATTCGCCGTGGCTGACGAGATAGACTTCCGTTACATAATCGACGGCACGCGGGAAGAAAGGCGGCGGGAGAAGCGGCGGAGGAGAGAGGACGTTGTAAGGGTCCCAAACCTTGATGGAGGGGCCGAGCCGCGGGGTGCCGAGGGAGGAAAGCTGAGGAGAGAGAGGTGAAGCGGAGGCGTGGCAAGGAAGCATCTCGGGTTCTTGCTCGAGAACCTTCTTCACCAAATGGTTGTCAATTTCTCTAATGGTGGATCCGCCATGACCGTCTTCTTCATCTCCTTCGTCTTGGCTTTCGTCGTCGTCCTCTTCTTCTTGATCGTCATCGTCTTCTCCTTGGGGAATTACATGAGCAGATTGAGAAGACCCCATGGGTGAGTTTTGTCAAAGTGGTACGAAATGGGGACAAGGAATGTAAGAGCAGCTTTTGTCTCTAATGGAATTTGCAGTGTCATGAACCCAGATGCAGATCTACTCGCGGATCCATACCTTCCGAACGAACCAGAGTCTCTGAATCTTGTCTCCTCTAAATTTAAACCATCATAACCGTTGATTTTTTTTTTCTCGCCAAGAGATTAGACGAGAAGTATTAAAATATTAGGGTAAGAACCTTATTTTCCTCTAAAGTTTGGATATTTTGCATATTCCTCTCTCATATATCGGATTCATTTTATTCCTCTTCATGTATCACCTCTAATTCTATTTCCCTCTCAAGTTTTCTAATTAATTCTATTTCTCTACACCGTTTAAAATTCTATTAATTTTTTACTAAAACCCTAAACACCCTAATTTTGACCTAATTTCATACCCAATTTTGATCCGATCCGACCCGACAAAAATTTAAATTAAATTAGATCCAGCTTACCCAATTATTAACCCGGTCCGGTTTAATATAATTTTGACCGGTTTATTGAATTTTGACCCAACCCAATTTATGATAAGTTTGACCCGGTTTACTGAAATTTTGACCCGATTTTGTTGAAATTGATCCGGTTTTTTCACGGTTTTGGTTGAAATTGACCCGGTTTTTCTCGGTTTTGTTGGAATTTTTATCCGATTTGCTGAAATTGATCCGGTTTTGACCCGATTTTGTTGAAATTAACCCGGTTTTGTCCCGATTTTGCTGACAATTTTTAACTTATCCGATTTTAATTTAAATTTCATCCAAAATTATCTATTATAAAAAAAACTCATTGTAAAATGTACAAACAATATAAAAAAGTACTAACGTATTAAACAAGAAAAGAACATAAACAAATATATTCAAATTGAGTTTCCCAACACAGTTATGATTCTGAAAATCGGATAAAAATTCCATCAAAATCGGGAAAAAATGGGTCAATTTCAACAATTTTTTTCCGGTTTTGCTGGAATTTTTATCCGATTTATTGAAATTGATTCGGTTTTGACCCGATTTTGTTGAAATTAACCCGGTTTTGTCCCGATTTTGCTGACAATTTTTAACTTATCCGATTTTAATTTAAATTTCATCCAAAATTATCTATTATAAAAAAACTCATTGTAAAATGTACAAACAATATAAAAAAAGTACTAACGTATTAAACAAGAAAAGAACATAAACAAATATCTTCAAATTGAGTTTCCCAACACCGTTATGATTCTGCAAAAAGATGTTAAAAACATGTTAGAAAAAAATAAAAACAATATAACGCATGATCGGTGAAATACACATTACCTAAACTAATGGGGAAAACGAAAATGTATTTTGAGTTGTCAGCAAAATCGGGACAAAACCGGGTTAATTTCAACAAAATCGGATCAAAACCGGATCAATTTCAGCAAATCGGATAAAAATTCCAGCAAAACCGGGAAAAACCGGGTCAATTTCAACAAAATCGGGTCAAAACCGGATCAATTTCAGCAAATCGGATAAAAATTCCAGCAAAACCGGGAAAAACCGGGTCAATTTCAACAAAATCGGGTTAAAACCGGATCAATTTCAGCAAATTGGATAAAAATTCCAGCAAAACCGGGAAAAATCGGGTCAATTTCAACAAAATCGGGTCAAAACCGGATCAATTTCAGCAAATCGGATAAAAATTTCAGCAAAACCGGGTCAATTTCAACAAACCGCGAAAAAACCGGATCAATTTCAACAAAACCGGGTCAATTTCTACAAAATCGGGTCAAAACCGGATCAATTTCAGCAAATCGGATAAAAATTCCAAGAAACCCGGGAAAAAACCGGGTCAATTTCAACAAAACCGTGAAAAAACCGGATCAATTTCAACAAAACCGGATCAATTTCAACAAAACCGGGTCAAACTTATCATAAATTGGGTTGGGTCAAAATTCAGTAAACCGGTCAAAATTATATTAAGCTGGACTGGGTTAATAATTGGGTAAACCGGATTTAATTTAATTTTAATTCTGGTCGGGTCGGGTCGGGTCAAAATTGGGTATGACATCGGGTCAAAATTAGGGTTTTTAGGGTTTGGGTCAAATTTAACAGAATTTTAAACGGTATGGGGGAATAGAATTAATTAGAAAACTTGAGGGGGAAATAGGACTAGGGGTGATACATGAGGGGGAAATAGGATGAGTGTGATACATGAGGGGGGAATAGGCAAAGTACCCAAACTTTAGGTGGGAATAGGAGTTTTATCCAAAATATTATTAGAATGATAATATGATTCAATCTAAACAAATTTAACGTTGTTTAATATTATAAATAAATACAATTTATATTAATCGATATAATAGACAACATACATACATTCAGAGACCCAGTATCATGACCAAGATTGATGTGTTTGCCATGGAACTTGCCATTGTTGCCTTATCGATACAATGGGAACCCATCTTCATTATGGAATACATTGTTTTCTTAGGCTATCAAAATGTGGGTTTTTTTGTTGTTGTGAAGTCCTATTTAAATATATTTAAAGGTTTGTTAGGTTAAGTAAAACTTATAAAGAAAATCCATTGAAGTTTTAGGTTGTTTAAACTATATTACGTGATAGCCAATTTTGGACCATGGTTTTGCACGAACGAATCTAAACAATATAAAACCCAATAATTGAAAATTACAGCGTTGAAGAAAATAAATAATTATAAGCATCGGAAAATATGTTAAATCCCGATGAAGGAATTTTTCATAATAATCATAAGAAATGCGGTGCACTACAAAAAAACAGACGAATATCAACGGACGGA
>CM071864.1:50399946-50450048 GCA_036759665.1 Gynandropsis gynandra | reverse complement strand
TATTTAAAAATTTATAGATATATATATATATATAAATCATATATATAATGTTATAATAATAGAAATCAATAAATTCAAATTTAATATGATAATAATAGAAAGGACAAAAGATGAAAAGATGAAATTATTTATATAAATATTAAATTTAAATTATAATAATTTTACATTTATAATATAACACATAAAAAGACAAAACAAAATTTGTAAGAAAAAGAAAGTTTTTTTTACGTGATACAATTTAAATTGATGTGGAATTAATAAAACTCAAAATTTTTTTATAAATACATTAAAAAAATTTGTGTATCATAATTTATATCATTGAATAATTTATATCCTAAAATATTACATTTTATACAAATATTAAATTTACATTATACTAATTTACATTTGTAATGCAATACATAATAATACAATTCAAAATAATATATATAAAAGTTGTTTTTAAAATTAATCGTTTTTAATTAGTCAATAATTAAATTGTTTTTAATACATTTAAAACGTTTAAATAAAATTAAATTGATACATTTAAAACGTTTAAATAATTTAATATATATAATACATTTTTATATTTATAATAATAATTAAATCAATAATTATTATAATAAATTAAACTAAAATTAAAAAAAAATCTCTTCGTCTTCTTATTTAATCCTTATTATTCAATGCATCCTCCCACGTTTTAAAAAAATAAATTTCCACTACTAAAAGAAAAGTCTCTTCGTCTTCTTATATACGTTTTCTTATCTTTCCAGACCGAACAAACAATAAATATGTCCTCATTTCCATTGATGATGATTCGAAGTTGAAAATAAGGTTATGCTTGTGGGTTGGGGAGGGAATAACAGCTCCACTCTCACCGTCGGAGTAATCGCTAAGAGAGAGTGAGTATTCTGTTAATCAGACTTCTTAATCTGGATTCAATTGTTCATGATTAAGGTTGTGTGTTGTTGATTTCATTTTGTTTGAAATGAATCGAAAAATGCAGAGGAATTTCATAGGCGACCAAAGACAAAATGCAGTAAGCGAATTACTTCGACCCAGTTACCCAAGCATCGTCCATTCGTGTTAGGTCGTACAAAGGAGAAGAGATCTATGCCCCTTTCAAGAGCTTTCTTCCTATGGTACTTTATCAGTGAATATCATATTCCATTGTTTTTATAGCATCATTACCACAATTGTGAACAGTGTTTATGTCTTTGGTTACAATGAATTTCTTGTCTGTTCGCTGCCTAATTGCCATGAAATAGGTGAACCCTGACGATGTTGTATTCGATGGATGGGATATCAGTGACATGAATTTGGTGGACGCCATGGCAAGAGATAAGATTCTTGACATTGATATGCAGAAGCAACTCGGGCCTTACATGGAGTACATAGTCACACTTCCTTGGATCTACGATCCTAATTTCATCGCTGGCAATCAAGGCTCATGTGCCAACAACGTTCTCAAAGGCTGCAAGAAGGAACAAGTCGATTAGATCATCAAGGACATCAGGTGCTTATTTTTAAATTTGTGAGAAAGATAAAAATCTACCATGTTTTCGAACAAGGGTTTTCATGGTTTTAGTTGTTTCATGTGTGGAATGTGATTACCATGGAGATAAGGATAATACCAAGATTGACAAAGTTGTAGTGTTATGGACTACAAACACAGAGCGTTACATCAATGCCATCGTTGGGTTAAACGACACAATGGAAAACCTATTGGCATCTATCGATAAGAATGAGTAATTTCACTTTGACGCTTTACGATATTGCCCGTGTTTTGGAAGGTGTTCCATTCATCAAAACACCTTTGTCCAGGTCTTCATTCAAAGACACTTTTATCACAACAAGTATTGACTCACATTGAACTTCTCTGTTAGAGAAGTAAGCTTAGCTAAACTATAAGAGGCCAATTTTTTGTTTTATTGTTTTAGACCTTTTACTCAGGTTTTTAACAAATAATGTTAATATCTGATTTATATATGTTCATCAAACTCAGTGGTATCTATCTTCTGCCATGACTTCTTCCTCGTCTTGATGCAGAAATGGCTTATTAGTTGGCTTAACAACGGTCATGCATTCATCAAACTCACGTTATTAGTTTGCTTAACAACGGTCATGCATGCGAGGAAGAAGAGACACAAGGGGGACTAAGATTACAATGATAATAGTGTGGTGGTTCTCTGGTGATGAAGGCAGCCGAGGAGGAATGGCATGAGGCAAGTTAGAAGAGAAACATGAGAAGGACTAAGACTACAATGAGAATAGTGTGGTGGTTCCCTGTGGTGAATGAAGCTGGCAGGAGAACATGAGGAAGTGGATGTTTATATAAAACAAATTTGTTTACAGAAGTGGATGATGTTTAGCTTTATCAACAAAGAAATATAAGATTAAACTAAACTAATTTAATGTAACAAAAATTTTACATAAACATTTATTATACTTATTTTTCTACTATAATTATAAAATTGAAGTATTAGAATTGAGAAAAATAATAATATTCTGACAATATTCTCTATCACAATAGTTCTTAAAAAAAGTTAGACAATAATACCTTTTAAATCAAATTCTACAATATAAATTTTCATTTAATTCTTTTCATATTTTATTTTTAAAATTGGCATGCAAATCAATTGTTCTTTATATGCTATAAAGAACGATAAGATATATTATTTTCAATGGTAATTCTATTAGTTCCATTTTATGGATTACAAACAATATCATTGTATTTTTAATATAAAAGATTATTATAAAAAAGGTTGTCTTTGAATTAAATTTTAACAAATTTATGAATTTGGAGTAGGATATTTTTTTGAAATAATTAAAAATAATAATTTAAATTGAGTAATTTAGGAATATGAAATGAATAATAGGATATGCGATTTTTATCTTACAATATATATATATATATATAAGATGGAAAAAGTTCTCTAACTAAATCCATGAAATAACGTTAAAGGTTAGGATTTAAAGGGAAAAAAAGATGAGGGAGAAAGCAAACAAGAGATAATCCAAATGTAAGTGGGGAGCAATGGTGAATGAGGATTTTGAGTAGGATATTTTTTGAAATAATTAAACAATAATTTAAGTTGAGTAATTTAGGAATATAAAATGAATAATAGGATATGTGATTTTATCTTACAATATATATATAAGACGAAAAAATTCTCTTATATATATATCATTATCATATTATCATTCTTCTTCTTCTTCTTCTTCTTCTTCTTCTTCTTCTTCTTCTTTCTATTTCTTCTCACCGATTCGATTGGATTTATTCACTATTTATTCAATTTGATCTCAATTTTCATATCTTTTCGCATTTCTTCATCTTGTTGGCCTCTCTATTCTTCTTGTTTCGTCAATTATGTGGTTTTGTTTCGTCGGTCTGTTCCACATTGTTTCATCCTACCGACCTCTCTCATCAACTTCTTCTTCGGTAATTCTTCTTTGTTCGTTTCAATTCTCTTTCATCCGCTTGATTTTGTTTGTTTCGAGTCTATTTCGGCATCCTCGTTGCTATTTCGCATCTATTTTGGCATCTCCGTTTCGAATCTGTTGTGGCATATCTCTTCAGAATCTGTTTCTTTCTTTTCTCCTTCTTCGACAATTTCTTCTTTGCCTCTTTGTTTCTATCTTCATTTCGATAGGAAACAAAGACCTCTAAAAAAGTATATTTCCTTTCATCTCTAAAGAATATTCTAAACCATGCAATGAATTGTTTTCGAATTTTCGTTTTACCTTCCTAAAAGTTCTTACTACAACCATATTTTCTCATAATTATTTCACTTCTGTTAATTTACCATTTAGTGCAACATTACATAAATCTAGTGGTTCTATTAATTATATATCTAGTCGAAAAACAAAACCTCCTACTTACTTAGCTGATTATCATTGTTACAACTTTAGATCAAACAAGACTAATCATAGAACTCCGTATCCAATCTCTAATTTAATTTCTTACGATAAACTTAGTACTGAACACAAATTTCAATGACAAATTCGTCTTTTATAGAACCTAAAACATATTTAGAAGCTAATAAATCAGTAGAATGGGTTGCTACAATGAATTTAGAACTTGATGCTTTACATAAGAATGATACTTAGTCCATTTGTTCTATGTCCTCTAACAAACATATGATTGGTTGTAAAAGGGTTTATAGAACAAAATATAATGTCGGTGGTAGTTTAGATAAGTATAAAGCTAGGTTTGTAGCTAAAGGTTTTTTTTAAAGGAAAGAATAGATTATATAGATAGGTTTAGTCTGGTTGCGAAAAATGGTTATCGTTATGCTTTTATGGTGCTTAGCTGCTTTTTTTAATTTGACAATTGATCACCTTGATGTTTCAAATGCATTTTCAAATGGAGATTTAAATGAATTTTTTTATGCAATTACCGCAAGGTTATGTTCCAAAATAGGGGGAGAAATTGCCTCCAAATCCGGTTTATCACTTAAATAAATATTTATACAGTTTAAAACAAGCATCTCGTCAATTGTATACAAAATTTCAACTTTTTTTGTAAAAATCTGGTTTTGTTCAATCATCTTGTGACCATTCATTATTCTTATCATCTCTTTTAAATCATTTTGTTGCATTATTAGTATACGTAGATGATAGCTTGAATCTAGAAGCACACCATCTGTTGTTGATTCAATCAAATGTCTCTTGTACACTATCTTCGCAATTAGAGATTTAGGTAAGGTCAAATATTTTATTGGTCTTGAAATATCTCTTTATAAAATCGAAGTTTCTATAAGTCAACGTAAATTTACATTTGAACCACTTGAATAATTTGGAATGCTATGTTGTAAATCATTAATAATTCCAATGAAAATAAATTCAAAATTTTCGCAATCTAATGGTGATTTATTAAGTAATCCCTCTTATTATAGAAAATTAATTGGAAAATTAATTTTTTTAACTATTACAGTACTAGACATTTCTTTCGTTGTTAACAAATTAAGTCAATATATGTATGCACCTACTTCTTTACATTTATCCACTAAACACAAAATTCTTAGATATTTGAAAAATAATCTCGGATAATCTCTATTTTATCCCATTGAAAATGATATCAAACTTAAAGTTTTTTCTGATGCTGGTTGGACTTCTTGCATTGATTCTCGTAGATCAGTAACAGGATATTATGTATTTTTAGGACAATCTCTAATATCATGGAAATGAAAAAAAAACAAGTTACAATTACAAGGAGTAATGCTGATATCGAATATCGAGCCATGGCTAATACAACTTGTGAGTTAGTTTGGTTAAATTCAATTTTACGTGAATTATATATTTCTATTTATATGCCCCCTCTTTTGTTTTGTGATAATAGAACGGCTCTTCACATCGTAAGCAATCTTGTTTTCCATGAAAAGACAAAACATATTAAGATAGATTGTCACGTTGTTCGTGAAAGGCTACAATCGGGTATTTTTAAAACGCTTCATGTAAAAACAAACAATCAAATCGCAAATATTCTCACAAAACCGGTATTAAATATCATTTAATAAATTTTTTAATTTAATTCAATAAAAATAATCTCTTTTTATACTAAAATAATTTTATGTGATATAACTTATTGTCCAATTCAATAAAAATAATCTCTTTTTTTCTCCTAAAATAATTTTATGTGATATAAATTATTGTCCAAAGGAAATTATGTCTAACAAATTAACAAATAATTTTATATATTAATTCAATTTGTTGTATTCATCTCATTCTTTCTCAAATAAATTTTTTAATATTGAATTTGGTTGGTTTTCTTTGTGTATGTGTTTACATAATATATCCAAGATGATCCCATCACATCTAAATATACAGATGTAAGATAATTTCAATTGGACTATTAATGACCTCACATTTAATTATATACTCAATAGAGTTTTTGATGATGTTGAATATATAGATGAGAAATAATTTATGATTGGTTGTATGATCGATGACTTTAATGATTAAATATATAAAAAATTTTAAATTTTGGCATGCATGAGAGCTTTTGTATGTCCCATGATTGATGCTATACTCAATAAATATTGATGTCTAAATTCGAAATATTATATTTTTTAGAGTATCTATCTAAATATTCTATAATTATTTAAATTATATATAAGCTATTCAGATCATATATTTGAAAATTATTCAGATATCATTTTAGTTTTTTATAAAAAATAATTAATCTTTGTATTAAACTATTTAACTATAGAATCTTAAACACACTCTAAATTGGGTGGTTATTCGAGTTATATATATATATATATTAATGACTATATTTTATTAGTTTCAAAATATATTTTTATCTTATTTATATAATATAAAATTAATAATGGTAATTATCATATGTATTTATGGAGAAAATATTGCCAAGTCTAACTAGTAGATGCTTGGGACAAAATTGACATTTTCCCCCCGAAGAAGTGTGTTCGAGTAATGACAAATGAGAGAGAAGGAGAAGCAGAGCAATCGGCGCATTAATGGCGACGACAAACGCCATTAATTGGTTTTCTCTCATCACTGCCATTGCTATCGTCTTCTCTTCCGCCATTAAATGCTCTCTCTCTCTCTCTCTCTCTCAATGCAGGAAATTGAATTCATGTCAGGCCGTAAAATTCAAACTCAAATGACAAGAACACGATGAAACAGACAGACACTACCCATGTCTCTTTTCTTTCTTCTTATTGTCTATGGTAGTAGAACACCCGAAACACAAGTGATTAATCTGAATGTAACCCATTAATCATCTTGGCTCAACTAATCATGGGTCTGATCAGATTTTTTCTCCTAATCTAGATTTTGGTTGTAAACCTAGCTTGTTCATCGGTACAAAGAGACGACGAGTCATTGACTGACGACGATGGTGGCTGATTAGGGTTTGGTTTTGTTGATTGCGCCGGTGGAGCAGCACAAACCGGGATCACTGATCTGATTTGAACTGCCGGAGCCATTCTCTGAGGGTTTAAACTAAACCCTCCCGTGTACATTGCTCTGCTCTTGTACAAAACCCCTGCAGTTGTTGCTCTTGCCTTGTCGGAAAACGGCAAGAGCTTACTGTAGCCGTTGCTCTCGATTGATGAATGATTGGGTGTGGTTTCATGATTAGCCGTAGGCAAAGGAAGCGACTTGATGCTCATTTCTGGCTTAACACAGTGATGTTGATCGACGTAGTCTTGATACTTCTCTTGTGATTCGCCATTGGAGTGTGCTTGGAGGGTTGTGGTGAAGGGTTTGATTGAAGAAAGATCTGTGGAGGAAGTGTTTGGTAGAATTTTGGAGGATTTTGGTAATGGTGGAGGAGGAATCAAAGAGATGAAACTGGTTTGGGGATGTGTCTGTGATGATGAAGCATCATTGACCAAAAGATTGATCAATCTCAATCTCTCCTTCAACAAACCACAGTTTACGTCAGAGTGAATTCGTGTGACTGTTCTTCTCCTTGATTGATGTGTTACTCTTCTTTTCACTTCTTTGGGTTTGAAACTTGAGAGAAATCTTGCAATCACTTCTTGTTCTTTCTCTTCACCTTCCTTTTCAGCTAAAGACTCCAAACCTCTCACTGAACAGCAAAGAACAGAATTTAGATTGAATCAATCAGAAATGAAAAACTCTGATTGGAAAAGAGGGAAAGGTTGGCACTTGTTTTCAAGGTGGACCAAGCTGCAATGGCAGCATTCTTCTCAGCTTGTTTCTTTGTCTTGGCAGGTCCACCAGTGAAACTCATACCAGCAAGCTCCACAATACAAGAGAACGTTGGGGTATGACCAGGACCTGATCTCACATTTGTGTACACAGGCAAATCAAGACCAGCTCTGTGGGCTGTTTCTTGAAGCAGATTCTTGTAAATCCCAGTCTCATCCTTAGGTAATATGAAGCAATCAAGGGTTTAACTTAAACTGATTAAAGATATTGAAGTAAAACAGAAGGTGGAAACTTACAAGAACTCTAGCAGTTAAAGATCTTGAAGGGCCCCTGGAAGAAAGGGCATTAAGGGCAACTTCTGCAGCTGAATGTTCAGCTTGTCTAAGAGTGGAACAGTAAGTGGGACTTTCGAATATCTCGCCATTAAAGTTGACAGAAGCTTTGAATCTTGGAGCATGATCTGGACCTTCTCTTATACAGGTATATGATGGAAGGTTAAAGCAGCTTCTTTGAGCAAGTTCTTGTAGTTGATTCTTATACATTTTGCTATAAAACCAAAGAAAAACACCAAATCAAACCCAAAACTTAAACTCAAAGGAAAGGAATCTAAGGATCTAAGGGGTCTAAAAGTGCTAAAGAGGGAAACCCAATTCTAAGAGAAGACAAAGAAAAGTCACTTACTAAATTGGTATTGGAGGTTTGGTGTGAGAGTATGAAGGAAAAATGTGAGTGAGAAGGAAATATAGGAAGGAGATATAATAATAATAATAATAATAATAATAATAATAATAATAATAATAATAATAATAATAATAATAATAATTTAAAAAGAGAGTTGTAGAACTCTTCTCTTTCCCAATAATAAAGAATACATCTTCACATGCTGGTTTTAAGTTTTAACCCAAGAAAGGTTCCTCGTAAAGAGGAGGAGTTGAGGGATGTTTAACAATGACATTTCAATTGAAATATATATACATATATATATATATAAACACTATATAACTGATGTGACTTTGAGGTTGATGACTCTCTTTATTGTCTTGTCTGTGTTGTTTTGACTGGTTAGTTAGTTAGTTACCTTCTTAGTCTCTCTGTTTTTAACTGTTTAAACGCCTTTGTCTACTGAACTCTTGAGCTTTTGATCTTTTTTTATGTTGTAAAGCTTTTTTTGGTTGTTATTTTGATAACCCAATAAACCCTTATGGTTAAAGTTTTGATTTTTATGAAATTAAGTGTATGTTTGTGAAGCTTTTTTTGTTGTTATTTTGATAACCCATCAAACCATTTTGGTTAAAGTTATGATTTTTATGAAATTAATTGTATGTTTGTGAAGTTTTTTTTGTTGTTATTTTGATAACCCATTAAACCCTTTTGGATAAAGTTTTGATTTTTATGAAATCAATTGTATGTTTGTGAAGCTTTTTTTGTTGTTATTTTGATAACCCATCAAACCATTTTGGTTAAAGTTTTGATTTTTATGAAATTAATTGTATGTTTTTGAAGCTTTTTTTGGTTGTTATTATGATAACCCATTAAACCCTTTTGGTTAAAGTTTTGATTTTTATGAAATTAATTGTATATTTGTGAAGCTTTAAAACCAAAAACCAATGATTTTAATGTGGTGTGTAATTAAATTAGAAAAGGATCCAAGCTGCTGCATTTATTGCAGAGTCTGTACAGTAATGTGGTTTGTCTGGTGCACATGTGTCGGAAAATTTAATTTCATCTCACTGCTTTTCTATACAAACATGAGATAGCAGAACAACTCGTATTATTTATTTATTTATCTATTATTTTTATGAATCGTTGCTATAAAAACAAAGATTTTGATAATAAAACAGAGGGTTCTGATTATCTGTATGAACACAGATTGTACAATAACTAAAACCCTAACTGTCTTTGACACATCTAAAGTCATAATCTGAAAAAAAAATCAGAAGAAAAAAAAAGATCACTCATTACAGACGCACCATTGCTTTCCACACAATAAGCCAAAAGCAACACAAAACTATGCTGACATGAAAACCTCTGTTATTTCTCCTCCCCCTTTGCCCCCTTCAGCTTTGCATAGCATCAAGATTGAAACAAACCCTCAAATTTTTCTCTTACATTGTATTCACCAGACAGAGTTTTGTCTTTCGTTCCGTGTTAAACAGCATCAGATTAAGTGGGTCTGGTCTGAAATGCTAAGCCATTGCCATTGCCACTACTGCTACCTCCAATATGATTCTGTTCCCCTACTCTTGCTGCTAAGGCCATAACTTCTGGTGACATGTCCCAGCTTCCACTCTTCCTTCCCCAGCTTGATCGCCTTGGGATCCTGTCAGATGGTTCATCCACTGTCGTCCTTACATCTGGGGATAACTCACCCAGTTCACCATCTTTAACATGTAACCTCTCGTTATTACCAAGTTTGCCATCACCATCTTCACCCATTGATGGACCCATGTCAGCCCATACTGCTTTCCTTCCCATTTCAATGTCATTATTTGCTTTTCCCATGTTTGGACTCATAAAACTGCCACCCACAGGTCTTGAAGGTAGAGGAGGTTCCCGTGGCACTTTAGCCCTCAAGTTGTTCTTTGAAGGTGGGATTGGTGAACAGAAGATTTCTTTGAAGTTTTCAACAACTCCTTTGTTATGTGGATTGCTTCGTCGATCATATCTGTATCTGAAATTCTCATAGGTCGTCTGCAAGAAGAAGAGATATCAGCAATTAACGAGTTTGGACCAAGAGATTTCTTTAAAAACAGAGATAAAGATTGGAAATTTAACCTGGTTTGTGCTGATGAGATACAAATGGAAGGTTGTTAAGCCCCCAACAAACCACATTGATATGAATGTATATATTATAAGAACAATGGATGCAGGGGTTTTGAGCATCGCCTTCCAAATGCTTATATGCTCTGATTCCATGATCTTTCTGATATAGACCCAGCAGAAAGCAAACACATATATACAGAGTAGGGTCGTTGAGAAGACAAACATGAAGAAGAATCGATAGTTTCTCTGCAATCACCGCAAAACAAGATGGTTAGACAAATTGATGCAGGGAGTAAATAGATGAGAACTGAAATTACATAATCGACAATATCACGTTGTTATTGTTATGATGATTTGTCCTATATACATGAACTTTAGACTCATATATAAGGTACTGGATAATGCTAAACTCTTGAGCTAGCTTTTGAGATTAGTTAGGCCTAATCCATATTTGACATGATATTAGAGCCTGATTCGTTCTGATTTGAATATGTCGGTGTTGGGCCCTGATTGCGATGTCCACGCTCTAGGATTGAGCCTAGGGCGTGAGGGGTAGTGTTATGATAAGTTGTCCCACGTCGACTAGGACAGAAACTTTTAACTCATATATATGATACATACTAGGCAATCCTAAACTCTGGACTTAGATTTTGAGATTAGTTAGGCTCAATCCATATTTGACAGTTATCGACCACTCACAAATCATCCATTCAGAGGATTTCACCAAAAAAAATGAATAGAAGTAGCTATTCTAGACTGTCATAAGTCAAAGTATACCTGAAATCAGAAACAAGAGTACTGCAGACAAGAGAACTTAGAGGATTGCTTCCCATGAAGTAGACTTACCAGACCAATACATTGGCCGACCCAAGGGCAATGATGATCAAACCTCTCCACGCAGTTGTTGCAAATTGAGCAATGTGAACAGCGAGGTGGCCTATAAAGCATGCAAGTATCACAGTACTTGACCTTAAATGTAATTCCATTAATCTCTACTTCCTTAATGCGAGGCAATCGCAAATGAGGAGGAGTCTGTCCTGCCCCTGTGTCTGTGTTTCCATCAATGCCTTCAGGCTCTGGAGGATGGGCGTTTCGCGGGATAATCCCAGGATCTCTTCCGGATGTGAGCAGAAGAAGAATTAAATCCTATGAGAGAAAACAAATTAAGTGATAAATTTCTGCTATACACACAAAGCATCTCAAACATAAAGGAAAGTTCACACTTACATAAAAGGTAAAGACAACAGCAACAACTACAATTGATACACCCCAGCTATCTTTGAAATCATCCATTAGCTTCCTAGCGACAAAGATGCAGAAAATTGTAACAGGGGCTGCAATCAGAAATATGGTCAGCCCCAATGATCTTACATCTGGTCCGAATATAAACCTTCCCTGGAGAAAGAATATCTGTAAAAAAAAAGGAAATGGAAACGGAAACTTTCACATTTCCTGGATGAAACATGAACAAAGATATTTCTACAGTAATCAACAAGCCATATCTTTGGACAAGCCTTGAGTAGAGTAATGCAAGTAGAATATCAAGCCATAACTTGATCACTCCTCTCATATCCATAAGCACAGTATTTTCAGAAACTTTTAATCTCTTGGTCTAGCTGAAATTCATTCAAAGGCATTTTCATCTGAATACTTATATATAAGCTTATTAACACCAAGGCCGCCTTCAATTCAAAACCAAATCCTAGGGTTACCAACAAATATGTTCATAATCCCCAAAGAGTTGTGCTTTCCTAAATTTAAACACGACCCAAGTTCCAATTTGAGCTAAATGAGCCAACGAAGGAGATAATTTAATATCGGAAACGGAAAAGATCATCAAACGTAGAGCTCGAGAACAAAGAAACAAACCCGTAGAACAAAAAGCCCAAAAATATCAGAAAAAAAAGTAGAGAATGAACTCACATTGCTTCCTTTCCATGTTTGGTAAACCCTCAAATCACCGTTGGATCCATGATCGGACCGCTGAGGTGGAGGAACTACATACATCTCTCACCTTTATTTCTATATCTCCTCTTCTCCCCGTTTCCCCTCTCTCTCTCACTCTCTCTCTCTCACTCGGCCACCAAAGCTGAGCAACAAAGGGAGATAAAAAGGAAAAGGGCAAGGTGATAAGAGAGATAGAGAGAGAGAGAGAGTCTCCGGTGAGGGGATTCAGATTCCGGCGAGTTCGCTGATAAGGCAGGAGTAAGCCAGCGAAAATAAGGGTTTTTGTTCTTCCTTTACGCAATTTCAATGGTGGGTTTTCCCCACTTCCATTTTTCCTCTTTTTCCCCTTCGCAGGGTATATTAATAATGATTCTTCTGCTGCTACTGTCACCGTCGTTTTAGTCTAAACACTTTGACAGCGAGAAGAGAGGGGTCAACTATAAGTGACGTGGCACGATCTTATTGGTTTGTCGCCGAGCTAAGGCCGCGTCATAATTGGGTGTGGCTGTCCCCAATGCAAGCTCTTCATTTTTTGTACCTGAAAATTCAGGATTTATGTTTAAATAATTTGCAAAATTTTCAAACTAAATAATTTGGATGGAAATGAAATAAATAATCAGCAAATAAAGTTTTTTATAACTTTTATTTTTCATATAAAAATAAAGATTTGAATTTGATAAATGAAAAATATATGTAAATTAAAATAATCTGTTTTGATTAACCTTGTAGATATAAGGATTTTGATCATTACTTTGGGAGCGCTTCTCTTGTCTGTAATCATGCGGATATATATATATATATGACAAATTTGTTAATGACGTTACACCAACGAGCCCTTTTGTTATAATAGTTTAAAAATTGGAAATAATTAAATTATGCAAAGGGGAATGAATGATGGACTCACCTGTAAAAACATTACAATATTAGGATCTCGGAATATATGTTTTTCTGAAATGTAATTCTTACTATTTTTATTTATTGGTTAGCAAAAATATGAATAAATCAATTACACTTTAAACTTTTAATCAGAAAATAACATATATATATGTGTGTATAGATAAATAAACTATTTTTATTATTTATAAATATAAACTATAATGGATTTTCTAATATGTATATATATATATAATATGATAAATACTTTTAAATTGATATCTAAATATATGTTAAATACCATTATACATGTTTTATGAACATAACAAAAAAAAATGTTTTAAAAGTACATAAATTTTGTCAAATATCACATTAAAAAGATATTTTTTTAATTATTATACATAAATTATTATATTATTTAAAATAATATACAAATTTATCATTATGTTATATATATAATATAATTAAACTCATGATTTTTGTATGGTAAAACAGCCTGTTCCCCGTCGAAAATACAGCTTTAATCGATTTAATTGATTTCGATTAAAATTGAGAATAATTTTTTACTTGAAATCAATTTTTACCCAAATTTGACACCAATTTCAACTCAATTTTAACCCAAAACCGATCCAATTTTGACCCAAATTGTAACATCAATTTTGACTCGATTTGAACCAAATGTTTACTTAATTTTGACTCGAAATTTACTTAATTTTAACTCAAATATCAACAATAAATCAAAGTTAATTATTCAATTTAGTTGATTTCGATTTAAAGTTGAATACGATTTTGTTAATTATATCAAAATTGGATCAAATCGAGTTAATCAATTTGATTTGACCCGAATCCGATCCAGTTTTGCACCCAATTTTGACTCGATTTTAATCCGAACTTTTACTTAATTTTGACGCAATTTAATTTTAAATGTTATATTTTAGTAAATTAGATTGAACTTTTACTAAAATATAACATTTAGGGTTTTACTAAAATATAACATTTAAAATTAAATCGGATCAAAATTAAGTAAAAGTTTGGGTTAAAATCAAGTCAAAATTGGGGTCACAATTTGGGTCAAAATTGGATCGGATTTGGGTCAAAATTGGGGCAAATTGATTAACTCAATCTCATCCAATTTTTATATAATTAACAAAATCGTATTCAACTTTAACTCAAAATCAACTAAATTGAATAATTAACTTTGATTTATTATTGATATTCGGTTAAAATTAAGTTAATTTCGAGTCAAAATTAAGTAAAAATTCGGGTTCAAATCGAGTCAAAGTCGAGGTCATAATTTGGGTCAAAATTAGATCGGTTTTGGGTTAAAAATGAGTCGAAATTTGTGTCAAATTTGGGTAAAAATTGATTTCAAGTAAAAATTCGTTCTCAATTTTACTCGAAATCGATTAAATTGAATAATTAACTTGATTTATTGTTAAAATTCGGGTTAAAATTAAGTAAAAATTTTGGGTCAAAATTAAGTGCAAATTCGGGTTAAAATTGAGTCAAAATCAGGTCAAAGTTGAGTCAAATTCGGGTCAAAATTAAAATAAAAATTGGGTCAAAATCGGGCCGATTAATAGATAATTAATGGATAAATAACGTAGGGGATTTTAGGCAGATTTTTGACAGTTGAGAGGGGAATAGGATGTGAGTCAAAATCAAGAAGGAATATGACTAAAACAGTATTTTCGATGGGGAATAAGATGAGAACTCAAAATCAAAAGGGGAATAAGATGTGGGTCAAAATTGAGGGGGGATAAGACTAAAGTTGTATTTTCGAGGGGAGAATAGGTTGTTATCCTTTTTGTATTGATATCATATATGTAAACGAATTGATCAATGTTAACTTCAGATACATATAAATGTTCATATAAAATATAAGTTAGAAAAATAACGAATATTTACGAATATCTATTTATTTATATTTGTATTTGTGTTTGACAAATATCGAGATTTATTATTTATATTTGTATTTGTAAATATGAATATTTGTCGGATATACATATATTCGTATCCGAACCTAAATTTTTTCACGTAATATATATATATATATAATAATAAAAACCAATAATCATCAAATATAATCTAAAACTAAAATTCAAATCGCATAAAGATACATAATTTAAATAAAATAAAACACAAAATCGTCATATTTATCTCCACATCAATCATTTAAATTTAGTTTTGTTGATGATTATACGAATATCACCAATTCACATAAAACAACGAAATAAATTGTTAAATTATCAAATTAATACACTAAAATAAAACTCGCATAAAAGTTATATATTTTGTGAGTTGTGGTTTTTTCATATCTTATAATGTCTCAATAAAATTATCCAAACCATTTGGATTAGAACAAATCTTGAATGCAAATTAAATCTTCAACAAGATTAATTATTTTAAAATATATGATATTTTAATCCTCCAATCATAAATATATTGTATATTTGTCCATATATTTATATAATGATTGTTTAAATAAAATTAATAATTTTATCATTAAAATCAACTTTGTTATATATGTATATATATTAAATAGATTTTTATTTAATACTTACGAATTTGAATAGTTCGAATAATTGAATATACTAGTTGTGTTTGTATTTGTATTTGAGAAATATCTTATTTTTAATATTTATATTTGTATTTGTATCCGTAGATATTCGAATTTTCAATTTGAATACGAATATTTCAAATATTTTGTATAAAATATATATAGTATAATAACACAAGATTTGTTATTCAAAATCTTATATAACTAAACATTATAAAACAAAAAAGAAAAAACTGACAATTTTTCTTACAAAATTATCAACACAACCAAAATATTACAATCTCTTATAATCACGAAATTCACAATAGTTAACCTTTAAATATATATCAAATAAAACATAAGAACATGTTAAATAATTTATAAATCAATGGATTCAAATTTAAAATGTAAAATAAAATCATCAATATTTATTTATACTACAAAACATCTTACATCACAAAAACAAAAATTTTGAACATGATTTGATACTTACCTTCCTAAAAATAAGAAAAAACTAGACAAATAATAATTATGATGAAGACATTGGCCCCTCACAAGACATGCTTCAGACAAAGTTGGAGCCATTAAAGTTTCTGGTTTATCTCTCTTTTTCATTATCGCTCATCAAATATTCATTTTTTTTTCACTTTCAATTTATAAAAATGAAACTTTAATTTCCATGGAAACACAGAAAAAACTTAAGAAATCAAGAACTGGGTGGCTGAGTATTCTGTCGACGGATCTCTCTCCATGCTTCTCCCCATGACTTAGCTTCAGCAATCGCTCTCTCTCGATCGAATTCATCGTTCAACATCTTCGTTGTTTCATTAGGAGAGTTCACAGTTTCTGTTACGGCCGCCATTGTTGACCTTTCTTTCTGCTTCCTTGTGAGGGAGACAATGTAATTTAGGGCAACCACGACTTCACTCATGGATGGTCTCGTGTTTGCTTCTTGTCTTAAGCACATGAATGCCACTTCAAGGGCTTTGGTTAGAGTAGATTCTGAGCAATGCCCTCGTATTGATGGATCTGCTAACTCACTTATGTTCTGCTTTTTGAACAATTGTTGTGCCTGTAATAAGATTAACTACAACCTTATCTGCCATTTGAATCAAACATAAAGCTTAAAGCTTGCATTTTTAGATACTAAATTTGACCAACACCATTCAATCTTCTACTAGATTACCACCTAACCAAACATTTTGTCTAATATCAATTTGGATTCATCTAAATAAAAATATTAACTTTGAGTTAAAAAGTTATCCAAAAACATAAATACGAGGAATTCAAATCAGGACGAATAGACTCTGATATTAGTGGTGAGTATTTCGGGCTATTCGGACCGGACCGACCCAACCCGAGTAACCCAATCTATGAGATATATGGGATTTATAGAAAAACCATATAGGTTCAATATCAAAAATCCAAATGCTTTCGGGTCGGTCCGAGTTTGGGATAATCCGAAGAACCCGAACAACAAAGAAAAAAAACTAAACAAACTTTAACCCTATTCCGTGAGTCGTGACATGGCTCCATCTTCCTCTCACTCACACGTTTAAAAACCGTTTAAAGCCTGAATTACCCGTTTAAAACCAGAATTAACTGTTTAAAACACAAATTACCCGTACTTAAATAATCCAACAAAACTGAAAAAACCGAATCACCCGAAATATCTAAATAACCCAAATACAATTCGGGTTTTTTGGGTTCAATGTTTCAAAGCCCGAACAACCCGAACCCGGACCGAACCCGAGGAACCCATCTCGAAACCTAGATTGTCCACCCCTATCTATTTGATACCATCAATCAAATATAGATTTAGAACTAACTAAACCGAAAACTAATTCAAGAATGAAGAAAATATGAGAACCAAAACATACCCAGTTGACAAGAAATCGTTTAGGACCAGTATAGGAATCATCGATGGGTCTGCATCCAGTGATCAGCTCTAACATGACAACTCCGAAGCTGAAAATATCAGATTTCATAGTCAGTTTCCCACTGTCTGCATACTCAGGAGCACAATAACCATGAGTACCCATGACCCTAGTGGACACATGAGACTTTTCTCCACTTGGACCAAATTTGGCAAGTCCAAAATCAGATAGCTTTGGTTTGAATCCATTATCAAGTAAAATGTTAGCAGTTTTCAAGTCCCTGTAGATCACAGGAGGGTCTGCTTCATTATGAAGATACTCTAATCCTTTGGCTGCACCAGCGGCTATCTTCATTCTTGTGTGCCAATCTAGAGGCTCTTGATCAGGTGTGAGCTCTGCAATATATTAACATGAACCTTGATTTCAGATAGAGGGTCACAAAATGAATTGGATTTTGATTGTTTTGGAACTTCTCTAACCATGGAGATGATCTTCAACGGATCCAAGAGGCATATATTCATAAACGAGAAGCCGTTGATCTCCCTCAGCGCAGTAACCAATCAGATTAACGAGGTTGTCATGACGCAAGAGTGAAAGCATGAGAACCTCCACTAGAAACTCCTTCTCTCCTTGTAAACCAGTTTTGTCAAGTTGTTTGACAGCTACAAGCTTGACAACACAAGGAAGAAACACTAAATAAGTACACTATGGAGAGTTCATATATATTATTAATGCAATAATTTAGGAACGCAGAATATATTTTGAAAACCAGATTGTTGAGAAATATAAGAAGTAGAAAGTTTCAAGAGAAGATAAATGAGTCAAAGAGAAGAATGAGGAGTAGAAAAGAGAATCTAAAGAGGATCAAAATGAGTCAAGATATGAAGAGAAAAAGCAAGGGCGTGCGGCTGAAAAACCGATGGGTTTACCTGGACACACGTGAAGAATTGATAAGTTAACTTGACATAAAAGCTTAGTGAATTTATTAAAATGAGTATCGAAGAAGTACGAATGCAGATCAGGGTATTTAGAGTGATCTCGTGAAAAAGAGTGAGAGACAATAAGCGTTTATCTACATCTAGTTCAGGGAGTTATCTACGGAAATCTTTAGTACATTGTAAAGGATAATAAATGTATTTAAAAGATTGATTGGTAAATAAATCTAGTATTGTTTTGTGCATTTTGATCTCATTTTAGCAGTAGCTTGAAAGAAGATGGTATAGAGAAGATGTAATAAGGGCAAAAGAGATGTACTTGTCCAGTTTTTTCAAGCTTTCCTTTGAAAACAGCTCCAAATCCACCTTGTCCAATCAATGATTCTTTTCTGAAGTTGTTTGTGACAGTAGCGAGTTCTCTGTAGGTAAAAGTTTGAGTCTTGTCCTGAGAAGCATCCATGTCTTGCTGCATTGCGGATTCGGATACAGTTCTTGCTGGTTTGGCCACTAAGAAACAAATGGGCATTAGCTTTGTGTTCATGACAGTCACGGCTGATTGTTGTTCTGATGAATCATAATGCAAACAAATGGATTTGTATACAGTACTCATCACACAGACACTGCAATTGGATTTGATTAATCTTCTGATAAGCCAGATTTCAATTAGCTTGTGTTTAAGATTCATTGATCAAAGCAAATCAGATAAACAAAAGACGAACCAGAAGATGACGAGGGTTCATGTCTCCATATCTGACCAGAAATGTCGTTGATGTCCTGATTTTGCATCTTTCGTCGTCTTTTTCTCGACCCAAAACACGAGCAACACCCCATATACTCTGATCAATCCGATCGATGAACTCTTCCCTTAAAAACGGAGTCTTTTATTTCCTGAAGAAACCAGACAGATGACGAGAAAAAAAAACCCAGTTTGGCTTTAACACATTAACACTCTTGTTTCAGAAGAATCCATGAAAAGGGTTTTCACGATCTAACACAAGATTCAGAATTTCTTAATGCATTTCCATTGAAATGATGTTAGAGGAAACATGGGTTTCGAATTTGACAAGAACCCAAAATAAAATGGACAACTTTTGTGGGTTATATACGTGAACACTATGGTTTCGGAAGAACAAGGAACAGGACAAACACGATGACAAGATTCGACATTTGGGTACAATTCGATCAAGACAATGCAAAAGAAAACATGGGTGTAAGATTCAAATTGAGCCAAGAACAGATTTTGAAGGTGGTTAAACAAATTGATGCAAAAGGTTCGAAATTTAGCTCATTTGGATCAAAGCAATAGAACAGAAAACGAAGGGCTTTGGATTAGGAGGAGGGAAAAATGTTCGTACGCGTAAAGGGTTTCTTGAGGGAAGCCACGTTCACGTTAGATTATATGTATATAATGTATTCATATGATATTTCTTCTTCTTCTTCTTTAATATTCCTCATTACTTCCTCCGTAAGATATATATATATTTATATATTGTATTTCCTTTTTTATATCATTTCATCATTTTATCTAATGATATATATGTAGCTGTTTAATTTACTTTTTATTAATTTTTTCCAAGTAAAGTAATACTTGATTTGCTCGAGAATTTACTTAATTTGTCTGCATATTGTGCATATATATATATAATTTATATAATCATTATACACATGGATCCTTATAGGAGGTTCAGCAACAAATTTGATTCGATTCCATGGCAAAATCATTCCATCTTTAGGCCACTCAGCCTTATGTTCGATTCCTTTGCTCACACATTTCTTAACTCCTAAGCATTTGATGATTTTGTTTTGGAAAAACTTCTAATTTATATACTCCTCTAATTATACCCATAATACGTCATCATTTTTATTTTTAAATTTACTAAAGTTTATTCTAAATCATTTTAAATATAAAATATAAACGATTTTATTAAAAATAATCTTATTTAACGATAATCTACATAATTATATATGGGATATATAAATCTAAAATATTTGTGTAAGAAAGAGTTGTATATAAGTGAAAATATAAGTGAAAATCGTAAAAGTTAAAATTAATAAAATTAGTGGATGTTAAAAATTAATATGAATATATATATATATATTATAATATTATAAATAATAAGAATAATATATATTTTTATATGTAATGTGTAAATATGTTTTTATATATAATTTATATATATAATTAAGAAGTAAATAATATATATATTTAAAATATTTATATATATATTATATAGAAATGTATAGATATAATATTTATACATAAAAAGTAAATAATAGAATAAAAATAGAAATTATCAAAATAAATTGAAGATAAGGAAGAGAGAATTTTGTTTTTGTAATGAGATTTTTTATAATTTTAGGTATGTTTACGATACGGAGAGAAAATGTCTATTTATAGGCAAAAATTATCAATTTGCAAGAATAAAAATGATATAATTGAGCCACCAAAATGGACATTCATATTTTAACACTCCTCTTTGAATGTCTATTGACTGATTCGTTAAAAGTTTTATCATAGAAAAACCCTTTGAGATAAAAATCATGATGAAGGAAAAAGAGTGCAGCCATAAAAACTCCTCCTCGATTTGTCAACAATTTCTTTCTTCACAAGCTTTGAAGGTGACACATCTCGATATTTCGAATGTGTTTTTTCAATGTTGAAGTAGGGAGTGCCTTTGTGAATAAGTCGACTACATTTTCGCATGATTGGATGTATTAACATCAAATTATTTATTCTTCTCGAGCTCTTGAGTATACGTGAAAAAGTTTGGAGGGATATGCTTTGTTTTGTAGCTTGTGATATATCATTCCTTTGTTTGAGCAACACATGCAATATTATCTTTATATAATATCGTTGGGTTGATATCAATTGATAATCCACATGTCTCTTCTATGTGTCGAGTTAAAGCTCTGAGCCACACACATTCTTTACTTGCTTCATGAAGTGTTATGATTCAGCATAATTTGAAGATATTGCAGCTAGTGTTTGTTTCTGTGAACGCCATGATATCATTGTGCCTCCAATTGTGAAAACATTATATTGTTTGTGATCTAGCTTTATGAGGATCTAATAAATAATCTGCATATAGAAAACCAATCAATCCACGATTAAAATCTATAGGATAAAATAATCATAAATCAATCGTCTCTTATAAATATCGAAAGATATATTTAATCCCTCTCCAATTACGACGTGTAGGGGATGAACTATATCATGACAATAGATTAGTAGCAAATGTTATATCAGGACGAGTGCAATTTGTTAGATACAAGAGAACTCCTATTGCACTTATATATGGTACTTTTGGTTCAAGTACATCTTCATTTTTTCGCAAGGACGAAATGGATCATTTTCAACATTTAAAAATCTACATATCATTGGAGTGCTTAATGAAATTGCTTTATATATATTAAAGTGTTTTAATACTCTCTTTGTATAATTTGATTGATATATGGATATATCATTCTTTAAATGCACTATTTGTAAACCAAGACAAAACTTTGTTTGTCCAAGATCTTTCATTTCAAATTTCTCTTTCGTATAGTTTTGGGCATTTTCAATCTCATTTGAGATCCCAATTATATTCAAATCATCAGCATAAACAAATATAATCACAAATTCACTTGTTGTTTTCTGAATAAACACACGACAACTAAGGTTATTCACAAATCCTTTTTTAGTAGATATTCACTTAGACGATTGTACCAAATACGTCTATATTATTTTAATCTATATAAATATCTTTGCAATTTAATTGTACACATTTCTTTAGGTTTTGATGTAGATGTTTCGGCATTCTTAATCCTTCAGAGATTTTCATGTATATATCATTATCTAAAGATTCATATAGATATGCCACAATCACATCCATAAGGTACATATTTAAGTTGTTGGATGTCGTTAAACTCATCAAATATCTAAATGTGATTGCATTCATAACAGGAGAATATGTTTCCTCATAATTAATTCCAATTCTCTAGGAAAACCCTTGTGCGACAAGGCGTGCCTCATCAAATATCTAAATAAGATTCTAACATTGACATTGGTTCTGGATCTTCACTGTCTTTTTTAATTTCTTTGGATACATAGAAAAAGAATATTCCATCATTGTCATTTATTTCATCTTTTCTTATAATCTTTTCATCATAGATATAGTTAATAGAAATCTCATTGTTCTTTGTATGTTCATGATTATTTTCATTATTTTCATTCTGAAGATCATATTCCTTGTTTGTTTCTTTTTTTTTTATGTTCTCTATGATATGATAATAAATATCATTATCAAATTTCTTTCTCTTTCAAAGATTTTTATCTTTAGAACCAAGTGGTCGCCCACGCTTCAAAAGTGTTGTAGACTCATTTGAAATTCTTTCATCTGCATACCCTTTTAGTATTTATATACGAGCAGATGTATTTGCAGTCAGTACATATGATTTTGTAACCCGAGCTGTATCATTGAATCCATCTGGAAGTCGATTTGCAATATTTTGCAAATGTATTATCTTTTATACTTTCATATTACATTATTTTGTAGGAGGATCAATATATAACAAGGATTGTGTTTTTCATGTTAGATTTTGTGAGACTTGTTTTATTCCTTCTCTTAATGGTGGAAATTCGTTCTGATTAAAATGGCAATCAACATAATGAGCTGTGAACATATCACCCGTTTGTGGTTCAAGATATCTAATGATAGATGGTGAATTATATCCAACATATATTCCTAATCTGCATTGTGACCCATTTTTGTCTGTTGCGGTGAACCAATTGGAACATATACTGCACAACCAAACACTCTAGATGAGATATTTGGTTATTGGTCATTTGCTAATTACAATGGAGAATATTTATGATAAACACTTGGCCTTATTTGAATTAGTGTTATAGAATGTAAAATGGCATGTCTCTAAGCAGAAATTATGAGTTTCGTTTTCATTAGCAATGGTCGAGCAATAAGTTGGAGACATTTAATCAATGACTGTGCCATACAATTTTGTGTATGAACATGTTGTATGTGATGTTCAATCTCAATACCAATCAATGTACAATAGTCACTGAAAGCTTAAGAAGTGAATTCACTAACGTTGTCAAGCCTCGCCTTCTTAATAGGATGATAGGGGAATTAAGCTCGTAATTTTTTATTTGAGCAAGAAACCTCGTGAATGCAATATTGCAAGTTGATAATAAGCAAACGTGTGACCATCTGTTTGAAGCATCGATTAATACCATAAAGTATCGAAATGGTCCACTTGGTGGATGAATAGGTCCACATATATCCCCATGTAATCGTTCTAAAAATGATGGTGAATCATGTCCAACTTTGACCGATGATGGTCTTATTATCAATTTTCCTTGAGAACAAGCAACTACATGCGATCTCATAAGATTGGAATATCTTCTCATGTTTTAATGGATGACCATTGGAATTTTGAATGATTTTTGCATCATTATCGAACTAGGGTGACCCAATCGATCATGTCAAATCTTAAACATGTCTTCATATTTTGAGTTGATTGTGGCGTATGATTCCACCATTCTTATTTTTGTGAAATATAATCTAGAAGATAAAACTGGTAATATCTCCACAATATGTTTTTTCTAGAAACCATTGTCTTGATATAAAAATATTCACGTTTTTTTATTATTTATTGTTTCAATATGATAGCCGCTTCGGTGAATATCTTTGAAACTCAATAAGTTTATTTGGGATTATGGAGAGAACAATGCATCTTGTATGATAAATTTTGTCCCTCCGGATATTATAAAGTTTGTTTCTCCACATCTCTTGATTATTTTGCACTTCCTGATATCGTATTGACACTGGATTCATGTATTCTTAACTTGGAGAAATATTTTTTATCTTTCAATATTGTATATGTCGTAGCACAAACGACTAACACATGTCTCCATCATTGATGTTTGATCGTAACATACTTTATGTTACTATGATCCGATAAAGATATAAATAAACCTGAATAATATGAAGCAAATGTTGTATATAATATATAATAATGTAACAAAATATTACAATAAAAGATAATCTAATAAAACTTCAAAACAAATAGCGAAAGAAAAATACATTCGAATAAAACAAACTAAGTCTTAAAATGAGACAATGATAACAAAATAAATTCATGTCGAAATCTCATTTTCTTTTCTTATCTTCATTATCAGGTTGATGCACGAAGTCTGCGATATCTAGGTGCATTCCATCCTTGTCATCATCCATAAAATCATCGAGATCATCAGAGACAAAGTTCATCTGAACATTTTTACCTTTATCCGTTAGTGACTTTTGATATAAATCAACAAAATATCCTAGTGTTCGGCACAATTGGGACCAATGCCCTATTCATACCGTATCGATAACATATTGTATCTTTTTTCTATTTATTCACCTTTTCATTTTCAATTACTCGACGATCTTTCCTTTTATTTTATCCATGATGGAAATTATTTGATGAATTGCTTCGACCTCGTATTCTACCATATACATTTCCATGACTGTGACCAAATCCACGACCTCGACCACAACCACATATATATCCACGTCCACAGTCATGCTAGTGTTATAATTTGACGAAGTCGCATTTATTTCATAAAATGGTGCAGAACCAGTGGGACGAGCATGATGATTTTTCATTAATAGCTCGTTATGTTATTCTGCAACAAGGAGAAGTTGTAACAACTCGCGATAGGTCTTAAAATCCGTCGCACAATATTGTTGTTATAAAATTACATTATCAACATGGAAGCCGATAATGTTTTCTCCAATTTATCATAATCACTTATCTTTTCTCCACATAATTCCATCGTGGAGATTATTTCGAACATCACATAATGATATTCATCCATGGATTTATAATCCTGGAACCTCAAATTCAGCCAATCATTCTTTACCTTTCGGAGGATTACATTTTTTTATGATCAAATCGATCTTTAAGAGATTCCCATAAATTTGTGTGATCTTCTTTTATTCGATATTCATTTTCTAATCCATCAGCAATATGATGGAGTAAAAATATCATGGCTTTTGCATTTTCCTCTTCTGAGGAATTATTATCTTTATCGATTGTGACAATCAACTTTTTGTCTTTTAGATGCATTTTAGCATCAAATGCTCATGTCATATAATTTTTTTCAGAGGCATCAACTATCGTGATTTTGAGATTCACCAAATTCGACATGAAGATCTGTTATGACATTGAAAACAAAATTAAATAAATTATTATATAACAATTCATGTGTAAGATATGTCTATATTTATAGATAATTCATTTTTAGATCGATTTAACCAATCAACAATTAAATAAAAATATAATTTAAATAAATTATGGGGTAATTTTTTTTATCCTCCACATAAATAAAATAAATAACAAAATAAAATAAATATAACGTTAAAATGGTGACATATTATAACAATATAAACAACATATAAAAATTCATAAATGTTAATATAGAAAAACATAATTTAAATAATAATGGGGTGATTTTTTTGTCCTCTACATAAATAGAATAAGTAACAAAATAAAATAAATATAACGTAAAAAATGGTGGCACAATCATCCTTATAACGATAATAAACAATAAATAAATATTCATAAATGTAGATATTATTGATCGGTTGCAGAGTACGCATAATCATATAGTATAATATATTATGACAAGGACTTAGTAGTTCGCGATGTCTTTATAGTATGATATATTTTAAATTTATATTATGACTGAGGCATATATTCCGCGAGGTCTATATATTTTTGTACTTGAAATCGAATCCAAAAGCGATTGAAAATCTAAATCGTAAAAAATGAAATTAAAACACTACTAGAAATTTTAAATTTAGGGACTGAATTTTCGGACGGATTTTGATCCGTCCTTAAATTACGGACGGAAATTTTGGACCGTCCTTAAATTCCGGACGGATTTTAATCTGTCCATAATTTACAGACGAAATTCTTTCAATCCCTATTTCCGGACGGATTAGGGACTACCTCCAATCAGTCCTTAAAATACGGACGGATTAGGGACGGATTGTTTTATTTTTTTTTAAAAATTATTTATTTTATTTTTATTTATTTTTATCACTTTTTATTTTTTTACAAAAAAATTTCGGATGGTATAAAAATCAGTTCAGAAATTAAGGACTGATTTTTTGTATCTGTCCAGAATTTTTTTATTTTTATATTATTTTATTTATCATTTATTTCTTTAATTTAATTTTTTTGGAAAAAAAATTCCGGACGGAAAAATATATCCGTCCGGTAATTTTTGAAAAATAATATTTAATTTTAAAAAAATTAATTTTTTATATAAAAATATATAAAATTTTACTTTTTTATTTTTTAAAATTTGTTGTAAAAATGGACGGTGTGGTGTCCGTCCGGAAATATTTCAAAAAAATATTTATTTTTTTATTACTAAAATTAACTTTTTATTTAAAAATATAATTCTATGAAAAAATAATTTTTTTATTTTTTCAAAAAATTTCCGGACGGACATCTAACCGTCCGGAATTTTTTTCAAATAAAATGAAAAAATTTTAAAAAAAATTTAAAAAACCGTCCCTAATCCGTCTCGAATTAGGGACGGATTTTTTAATTCGTTTGAAATTAGGGACGGATTATGGACGGATTTTTTAATTCGTTTGAAATTAGGGACGGATTAGAGACGAATTATTTAATCCGTTTGGAATTAGAGACGAATTAGGGATGGATTATTTAATCCGTTTGGAATTAGGGACGGATTATTTGAATCCGTCCGGAAATCCATTCTTATAAATTCATTCGCGAGGAATGAGAAGAGAAAGAAAAAGAGAATGAAGAAAGAGAAAGAGAAATAGAGAAGAAGGCATGTGAGACGACGGCGGCGGAGGTGGAGACGATGGCGGTGGTGGAGACGACGGTGGAGGTGAGGTGGCGATGGCGACGGCGACGGCGACGGCGACGGAGGTAGAGACAACGATGACAGTTGATTTGGAGGCGATGATAAAGATAGAAGAAGAAGTTTAATCTATCACAAAAATATTTTTTTTAATTTTTTTTATTTTTTATTTTTATTTTTTTATTTTTTTTGAAAAAAATTCCGGATGGAAAAATATATCCGTCCGGAATTTTTTTCTAAATTTCGGAATATATCCGTCCGGAATTTTTTTTAATTTTTTAATTTTTTTAAAATTTTAATTTTTTTAATTTTTAAATTTTTTAAAATTTTTTAAATTTTTCCGGACGGTTTAGGGACTACTAAATCCGTCCGGAATTTCGGACAAATTCCGAACGGAAATTAATTAGCGACGTTCATTTACGGACCGATAAAATCCGTCCAGAAAACGTCTAGAAACCATTTTCCAGACGAATTAGGGACGGATTTTGCTGTCTGAAAATTTAATTTTTCTTGTAGTGAAAATAGTACATGTAACATATAATATTGTATTTTTTTCTTTTTAATTAATTAGAACGATCGTACTAATAACGTTTTAAAAATTAATCATTAATCGATGAATATATATATATGTATAAGTATATATATATATATATATATTTCTTATATATAATATTATTAATAAGAAGAATATCATATATATATTCTTATATGTAATAGGTAAATATGTTTTACATATATATATATATCTTATCTATATAATATATATATATAATTAAATAAGAAGTAAATAGTATATATATAATTAAGATACTTATATATATTATATTATATAAATGTATATATAATATATTTATATATAAAAAGTAAATAATAAAATAAAAATAGAAATTACCAAAATAAATTAAAGAGAGAGAATGAAGAGATAATTTTAATGTCTATTTATAGAAAAAAGTCTATTTAGGTGTGTTTACAATATGTAGAGGAAATGTCTATTTATAGAAAAAAATTATCAATTTACAAAAATAAAAAATGATATAATTAAACCACCAAAATGAACATTAAATTTTAGCAGATTAAGTGGAAAAAAATTGGTGGCACAATTTAAATAATTGTGTTTTTAATTGGTATTTGAACATCATTTCTTCATCTCATTCAACAAAAAGAGGAACAAACAAAATATATAGAGTTATCTTCCCATCTAAAAAGAAAAACAAGAAGATGAACAAGAAAAATATATAAAGTTGTCTTTCCAAATTTCTGAGAGAATTAAAGAGATATTGTTATTTTCTCTTTATAATTTGATAGAAATATTGTAATACTTTGAAAAAATATTAAAATATTTTCTCTTTACAATTTGAAAGAAATATTACAATTTGAAAAAATATTGAAATATTTTCTCCTTACAATTTAAAAGCATAGACACTTTGTCGACCATATAAAACTTCAATATCTTCTTTTATCATCTCTATTTTATTGTCTAACAATTATTTATTCATGTCCGACTCTAACAATAAATTATATAAAAATGTTTTGTTTTATATAAATTATATAAATTCATTCCATATAGAAAATTTTTAACCCGTTTTTGTTTCTTTATCGTAGAAAATAAAATAAAATGTTAATCTTCTCTATCTAATTTAAATATAATCCAACTCAACCAAAGAATCATACTTGATACGAAAACATTGTTATAATAGTTGAACAAATAAGACCAATACAAAACCTTAGGAGTGAAGAGGGAGCATCATAATATGGTGAGAGTAATTAAATGATCGTTATAGTATTTATGTACTCTTTCTTGGCGCTGCAAAAGGATCGGAGTCGTTCTTCATTTACTGTACCAAAACCCGAAAGCTCGACACCAAAAGCTGCCATTCGATGAATGTCACGGGGAATAGGCGATTGCCAAAGTCCGTCCCACCATCCGGGAGGTAAAAGCGGAGCGAATGCACATTGGTGAGGTTGTTTAGGACAGCTCAATGGTCCAGCGTATCGGTTCCATAGATGTCCCCAACCAATCTGGTTCTTCAGACCTTCTGTTAACAGGTTGCTCTGAAAGCTGCTCATGAACACGAAGCTAACGTTCCTCGAGTCGTCCTCTGTGATTACAGTCAGAGAATCACGAATTTTCTAAATGTGAAATTTGAAATGATGGATTACGATAAGAGTGTGAGGATTTAAGTCTTACTTAGGTTGTTTGCGGCGGCTAGAGCAGCGACTAGTTGAGCGTAAGTAGTCCCTACAAAGGCAACCCATCTTGGGGCTGGTCCCCAGTCCTTTATTCTGAAATCTAACATGGGTAATCCACGACCTCCTCGGGTAATAGCCCCTCGGAAAAGCTTATAGTCGAAATGCAGAACCTGTATTCATCGCACAACCATGTTAGATGTGTTCATCTAAACAATCTTCTACATCGGGAGATACCCTTTCAGCCATTTTCTTCTATAAAAATCCAGCTCTTCCCTAACACAAATTTATATTATGTTTTCTCATTACATGTTGAAAAGGTAAGAGTACACCTGATGCATTCAAGGAGACCAAGAGCAAAACATATTTTCAATTATCAATCAAACGTACCTCGGCAAAAGCGCTTATATTAGGCTCGATAGCTTTCACAACTGATGGGGTGTCTGATACAATAGCCACTCTCGGGTGTGACACATTTAGTCTATAAATTGCTTTGCTTAAACAGTTGAGAGCTGCTTGTAGAGCTCTCACAGGTCTGGAAGAAAAACATGATAAGAAAGATTTACTCAGCCTGTTGTAAAGATGGGATTTTATGCTCATAAAGCAAGTCTAATCCCAAAAGGGTTATTCTTTTACACCATTTGGCATACCTGTTATTAAGCATTCGCATGTGCAATGAAACATCAGGATCCCCGTTCTCTCGTACAACCCAATTCACTGCTTCCTGGACATCTTCCGTGGGAGATATGAGTGCCATCATTAGCTCCCCGAATACATTAGCTCGCATTCCAAGGTTTTCTGGTTCTCCTAATAGTTGAGAAGCAGCAATCCTCATCTCTGTATGCACATTCTTCAGGAAAAACTGAGCCGCCACAGCGTCTGTTGTACCTTGAAACCTGAAACATTGAGAAACACTTACGATCGGTAAAGAAACTTCACGTGAAAGATCAAACAGTGTATTTTCCCCACCGACCATATAATAGGTTCCTTCCACTTCATCCAATTGCTGCATAAGACGTTACTCTTAGCAGGCTTCTCAAAATCATCCAATCTCATTACAAGCCTCCTTCCATATTTCTTCATACATCCTTTTTGTCTCCAGAGATGCTTCACTTCACTCATGGTAAAGGTAGCATTGGAGTAAGCAACAAAATCACCAAATGGATATTTGCCCCTGAGAAATGAATGGATAAGAAATTAGCAAAAGATAACACAAAGACAAGCAAATTCTATGCCAATCTTGTAATTTCCTACACATAGTTCCACTTCCCTTCTATCGGTGATTCTCTTTCTACTGTACGCTCTTAGACAAGCCCAGAAGGATACTTGTTCCAGTGGCTAAATTACTACACGGCTACATAACTAAAGAACTAATGTTGTCCCAAAATTAGAGAAGAAGGATTGAGAAAGAACCAATATGCCTGGTCTGGCCAATGATCAAGGATCGGTTCAACATTATGCTCAAGGCCGCAGAAGTTAAGATCTTGTACATCTCATTCCCAAAGCCTGCTTCAGCTGTTTTTCCAAGAACAAAACCATGCCTGCAAAACTGATCTGGAGGGAGCTCCCGAATAGCCAAAACGCCTGAACCCAAGAACATAAGCTAATCCATATCAATAAACAATTTCTGAAATCTATTCTGTTGTCTAGTTTTCCGACTAATCCCATGCAAAGTAATTTAAAGACTCATTCTAACGACGAACTAATTTATCTGAGCTCAACATTGAAGTCACCACAAGGATCATCTTGCAGAAATATCAACCTTAAATCAACAGCTACTAGTAAACTTACACTTGGATCATGTTCAGATGACAGAGACTTCGAATTCACATGGATAAATAGTGAACGCACAAGCTTTATACAAATTTTAAACACAAACTATCTCACCGTTTGCATCGAAATGGCGTCGAATAATCTTTCGCACTTTGAGGCTCTGTTCCGCGAAACCTCCCACGAACTCACTTCCCATCTCCTCCACCGTCGCGCATGACCTCGGTCCACCTCCCTTCGGTACGGAGCTTTCGGAGCGCCATTCCTGATCCTTCTCATCGACCATAGTAGAGTCCGAAAAACCGTCATCGTCGTCGATGACGGACAAATCAGGATCCGCCGATCGAAGCGTGAGCAGCAAGAAGCCGAGACCGGAGAAGATAACCAACGCGAAGAGGACTATCCGTAGGGACAATCTTCGCCGTCTGGATCCGCCGCGTTTCATCTCTCTGCCTCAACTCTCCGATCGGCGTCGATGTCACTCCGCCCGCTGCTGTAGTATCCATCCTCGAGCCGAGCTTAAGGGAATCACTTCAACGATGTCGTTTTTGCCTCCTGGACAATGTTGCTCGTCATCGTGTCGGTGGGAATGCCCACCCCTATTACGACGCCGTTTTACTAGAGGCCTGGGCTTAAGCCTGGACAAGTTATGACTCCATTGGGCCCCTACGTTACCGTTTAGTTTTAGATAACCAAAAACGGTGTCGTTACATTTATAATGTTTAATATACAAAAAGTTTATAGATTGGTCCGTGAGTTGATCGTGATCTATATCATTAGAATTTACATCGTTGTGGTTTCAGTTTAGAAAACATTCCAAATATTATGTTAGTTTTATTTTTCTCTTGATTTAATCTGATTTATTTTCGATTTTTAATTTTCATTTGAAACCATCGTAACTATTAAAAATCTAAAAATCTGTTTAAAATTTCTCCATTAATTATCTGTTAAACGATTAAATTTTGATCCCAATTTGATCCAATATTGACCGAATTTGACTTAATTTTAATCCGATTTTTATTTGAATTTAATTCAATTTGACTCAATTTTGACTCGATTTTAACCCGAATTTATACTTCATTTTGACCCGAATTTTTATTTAATTCGAATTTTATAAATCAAGGTTTAATTGATTTCGAGTAAAATTGAGTACGATTTTTTTACTTGAAATCAATTAAACGATCTAATTAACTCGATTTGATCCGATTTTATACAATTAACAAAACCGTACTCAATTTTGATTCGAAATTAATTAAATCAAATAAGTAACTTGGTTTGGATGAAATTATCTAAAATTTAACATTTGTTGTTTATGTGTATAGTAAATTCACTTCTAATTTCCTAAAATGTAACATTTGAAATTAAATCGGGTCAAAATTATGTACAAGTTTGGGTAAAAATCAAGCCAAAATTGAAGTCACAATTTGGGTCAAAATTGGATCGGATTCTGGTCAAAATCGGGGCAAATCGATTAACTCGATTTGATCTAATTTTGATATAATTAACAAAATCATACTCAATTTTGACTCGAAACCAATTAAATTGAATAATTAACTTGATTCATTGTTGATATTCGGGTTAAAATTAAATAATTTCTCGGCTCAAAATTAAGTAAAAATTCGAATTAAAACTGAGTCATAATTGAGATCAAAATTAGGTCAAATTGGATTAAATTCGCGACAAAATTTGGTCGATTTTGAGTTAAAATCGGCTCGGTTAATATATATAATTAACGAATGGGGTTTTAGACATATTTTTTATAGTTGAGGAAAAAATCAGATGAAAACTAAAAATCGATAAGGAAAACGGAAGATGGTCAAAATCAAAGAAAATATGACTAAAGCATTTTCGAGGATTGAATAGGTTGTTTTTTTCTTTTTAATTAAGAATTTTAAAATATATTTTGAGTATTATTTTTTATAATATCGGTTACTCATTAGATAATGTTATAAAATCTATATTTACAATAATCCTTGCAAGGTTGCTTCTAGTGAAGCCACCTAAGCAAGGATTATTAAATGTTAAAAAATAAATTTTTCTTTTTGAAATTTTAAAATTATTTGCAAGGTTGCTTATTCTCTATTTCATTTAAAATTTTAAAATTATTCATATACATTGGATATATATTTTTATCAATAAAATGCTAATTATTTATATATAGATTTTTAATTATATACCTATTTGTTTAATATATATATATATATTCATATATATTAGATATATATTTTTTCATATCCATATTCGCCTGAATGTATCACCCCTTTTGGACTCTCATCCTTTGGAATATGGACCGCATTTCAATCCGAAAATTAGTCCGTGCTCCACTATAGAGTACCGGATGAGAACACTGTTTAAGACGAACCACAACTCCTTCTTGTCCCGTACAATCACGGAGTGATTTAGTAGGATGACATTTGAACCTTCGTCAATGTGGAGTTACATTGGAAATGGAATAAATGCCTAAATTGTGACTTCTTCTGGAAGAAATGCAACTCGTATTCATCTAAGATTCTTCTCAGCGTCGTTATTGTCTCGTGAGGATAACACTTGGTTTTGATCTTTTGCATTCTGTCCATGTGCTTGAATTTATACACAAACTTCGGCTTTGGCGCCGCCTGCAAAATGACCAATTAATTTAAGAATACATTATACTTCTACCGACTCAAGCGACCCATGCGAGTCAAACGACCCTCGGACCCTCTACGACACTCAACGACTCACTAAGACTCATTTGACCCATGCGACTCAAGTGTATAATATCAAGCAACCCATGCGACTCAATGACCCTTGCGACCTCCTGTGACGCTCAAACGACCATTGCGAAATAAACCGACTCACTGAAACAACCGATTCAAACGACCCTTGGTCCCCCTGCGACGCTCAGGAGACCATTGCGACCCAAATCGACTCACTGAGACAACCGTCTCAAACGACCCTTAGACCCCCTGCGACGCTCAAGCGACCATTGCGACCCAAACCGACTCACTGAGACAACATAGTCTTGAGACTCAACCGACTCACTGAGACTCATCCGACTCAGTGACACACACCCATTTCAAATCAATAAACCATTTTGCGACTCGACAGTCTACAAAACCCTAGAAATCGATCTACTTACACTTATTAATGTCATTGAAGATTTACTCGTGCTTTCTTCTTCACTATTGTTGCTGATTCTAGCCATTTTCTTCTTTTCAACTTCAAATCGACCCCTCTTAAGTTCGAAATCACTTCGTCTTTCTTGCTTTTGATACGGTTTGATAGTTTTTCATGTTGAAAAACTACAGAACGTGTGTTTTTTCATGTTCGAAAATTAAGGGCAAATTTATCTTTTTTTTTTTCCTATTTAATATTTATTTTTATGAGAGTATTTCTGAAGAAATTTAGCCATACGAAGGTATATCTGATATTTTAGATGAGGTTTATTTTATGCATAAATTATAGGGATTTATATAAAATTGAGCCTATTACGATGTCTTTTCTTAGAAAAATATAATTATAGGAATTTTTATAAAACTGATCTAAATTTAGTATGAAATTTTATTCAGTACGTTTTATGTGTAAAAACTATGACGTTTTTTAATAATTTTGTTGGTATATTTTAAGACTAAAACCCGTAGGCCAATGGGTATTGTAAGTTGTAACATACTTTGGTTTTGTCATTTTATTCATTATTACAGAGTTAGTTACAAAGACTAAAATAATTATTTAGTCCTTTTAGCTCGAAAGAATTTTAATGATTAAAAACCTTTTGTTTAATGTTATCTAAATTTTATAATAGAAAAAAGAATTTTGAATCTTAAAAGGTGAAAAATCTTTTTTAATGATGATATGACGACGGCACCTTAAATATTTGGTGATGTGGCGGAACACACTGTTCTCTAAAAATGTTACCTGAGTGATTAATTATTAATAATTAAATATTTAAAATATAATTTAATTATTGAATGATTGTCGTAATACCCAAACCCAAAGATTAATTGCATGATGGATGGCCATTGTTTTGAACTCGACTCCACAACTGCAATTATTTTCCATTAAACAATCATTCCTTATAAAGTTCTGATTTTTCTAACAAAGAATTGATAACTTTGAATCATAGACATGGAATTATTACGTTCAAAAAAAGAATCAAAGAATTACAAATCGAAGAAATTTTTAAAAGTCGGTGAAAAAATCACTGTAATCGACTCTATTCAGTGAATCATCTATTTCTTTGAAAAACTCTGGTGTAAATGTAAATTTGGCTTTCTGTGGCATTTTCTTCTCCATGTATAGAAGGTTAAGATCTTATAAATAAAAAAACTTAACAAACATAGAAAATTAAGATCTTATAAATAAAAAAAATTAACAAACCTAAAAAGAAGATATCTAGGAGAATTCCTAATACCTCGATTCTTTCTTAGTAATCTTCTCTATCGGTACTTTCCTCTTCGTGCCTCCCATGATGAGACAGAAATAGTAAGAGAGAAAAAATACAGAAAATAGAGAGAGATAGGAGATAGAGTAAATTTGTTATGGTTATATAGGATTTAATTGAGAAAACATGTGTAATTACATTAATTTCATAAATAGACTCACATAGGATAGATTTGTATAGGATTTAATTGAGAAAGCATGTGTGTCTCTATTTAAATCAACGATTGTGTTATGAATTTGGTCGGAAAATATTTTAAGATGCCAGAAGCCATTTTACTTTTTGTGTTTTTGTTTCTTCACAATGCCTAAATAATATATATATATAATACATTGTAAATTATAAATATATATATATCGATGGTTATACTTTTATTTTATGGGATGTTTTTCTCTCTCCCTCTCCCTCTCCCTCCGCCATCTTTGCAAATGTTTCTCTCCTCTCTTTCTCCCTCGCTCACACGCATAAGCTTTTTTATTTTTATTTTTTATTTTCATAAGCAAAACCAACTCTCTATTTATACTTTTACACAAAAATTCTATGTTAATGACGAAATCAATTATAAATAATATTAGATATGGTTTAGCAATTAAATCCTCATTAAACCGATATGATCATGATTAGCAGTATATTCTGTTATTATTGGATTTGTATACAAGGGTATCCCAAGGTGTGTGTTATGATTAATTTGTAATATAATACATTAATTATGAAATTTGAAATATATTGTCTTATTAATTAAAGTTATAAGCCGTGGCCAACCATTATTATTATTCTTTTTGTTATTTTTATAAGAGACAATTTTTGTGTTACTACCATTTGATAATAACTAATCATTTTTCTATTAAAAAAATAGTAAATTACTCTCTTTTTTATTGTCTTGGTATTTGGTGTATATTCCGTTTCCTTTTAAACTCGTAGTTGCAATAGAAAAAAAAATAAACTTTGAATTTTACATAGAAATTTTCTATTCAATTTTCTTAAATTTGTATTTAAAAATTTCTAAGAATATTTGAAATATTTAGTTTTTAAATAGAAAAACCGTTTTTAAACATGGTCAATTACATATTGATCAATATTCGATTGATTGGTCTAATTTATTGATAAAAAAATTTCTTTTGTTCATTCTACACTATCCAAAATAAAAAAGTTAATATATTTAAGTTAAAAAAATCTTGGAAAAACAGTCTATTCCCCCCTTGATTTTCATGCTTTAGTCCTATTCCCCCTTCGATTTTGACCCTCGTCCTATTCCCCCCTCGATTTTCAGTTTCAGCTTATTTCCCCCTCGATTATCATGTTTTAGTCCTATTCCCCCTCGATTTTGACCTCATCCTATTCCCCCCTCAATTATCAAAAATCTGCCTAAAACCACCTTCCGATTTTGACCCAATTTTGACCAAATTTTGATTTCAATTTTGACCCAATTTTGACCCAATTTTGATTTTAATTTTGACCCAATTTCAATTTTATTTTGACCCAATTTTGATTTTAATTTTGACCCAATTTTGATTTTAATTTTGATATTAATTTTGATTTTGATTTTAATTTTAATTTTGATTTTGATTTTGATTTTGATTTTAATTTTAATTTCAATTTTGGTTTTAATTTTGATTTTAATTTTAATTTTAATAAATCAAGTTATTCGTAACATATAAATCCTATCGTTAACCATCAAAGCATAAGTTTTTTTATTTAATATTATCCCAAGATATCCTAAAATCGAATCAATAATTATATATTTGAATCAATAATTATAATCGACTAATTATTTAATTTTCAATTATATCATTTATTTTGATCTATAGTAAATAATATTAATAAATATTTTTACACATATATTTTTTATATTGATTTTAATATCGAAATTTGATTAATTAAATTGGAATTTGACCATTTAAATTATGATAAACGGTATAACAACGGTAAGTTTATAATTATTTTATTATTATAAATTAAGTAAAAATATCCAATAAAATCTTATACAACACTCCGAGGTGATGGAACCAATATTTAAGATGCCAACATGTGCATGAAATTAATATCTCATGACTAATAACTAATTGACAAAATCCTAAACCCTAAACCTAAAATCGAATCCAATTTTGTCAAAATTAAGATTAAATTGGGATTAAATCGAGTCAAAATTGAGTCAAAACTAGGTCAAAATTGAGTTATATTTGAATCAAAACTAAAATTAAAATTTGGTCAAAATTAAAATCAATTTTGACATAGTTTTGACTCAATTTTGGACTCAATTTAACTTAATTCGGATTAAATCGGATTTTCAATTTATACTTAATTCGAATTAATTAGGATTAAATCAAGTCAAAATTGAGTTATATTTGAATCAAAACTAAAATTAAAATTTGGTCAAAATTAAAATCAATTTTGACATAGTTTTGACTCAATTTTGGACTCAATTTAACTTAATTCGTATTAAATCGGATTTTCAATTTATACTTAATTCGAATTAATTAGGATTAAATCAAGTCAAAATTGAGTTATATTTGAATCAAAACTAAAATTAAAATTTGGTCAAAATTAAAATCAATTTTGACATAGTTTTGACTCAATTTTGGACTCAATTTAACTTAATTCGGATTAAATCGGATTTTCAATTTATACTTAATTTGGATTAATTAGGATTAAATCAAGTCAAAATTGAGATAATAATTTATTATTATTAAAATTTAAATTAAAATCAAAATTAAAACCAAAATTAAAATTAAAATCAAAATCAAAATTAAAATCAAAATTGGGTCAAAATTAAAATAAAAATTAGGTCAAAATTAAAATCAAAATTGAAATAAAAATGTGGTCAAAATTGGGTCAAAATCGGAGGGGGGTTTTAGGCAGATTTGTGATAATTGAGGGGGAATAGGATGAGATCAAAATCGAGGGGGAATAGGACTAAAAAATGATAATCGAGGGGGAAATAGGCGGAAACTGAAAATCGAGGGGGAATAAGACGATGGTCAAAATCGAGGGGGAATAGAACTAAAGCATAAAAATAAAGGGAGGAATAGGCTGTTTTTCCAAAAATTTTTGATCACTTCTCTAAGAGAATGATTAGAAAGCGATTTTATAGGTCGATACGAATGATAAAAAGGTGACAATCCTAATGACAATCTTTGTGTTCATTAATCGTCCTAAAAACTAATATTTGTGTTCATTAATCGGCATAAAAACTAAATTATCGATGGAGGATTATGCGTTTTTTCTTCATCTTAGATATTTATTAATGGAAATACAATATTTAATTCAACTTTACCATATGTCATATGGTTAGTGTCTATCCGAGGTCTATGACTAATGATAGTGTTTAATTTGATTCCTTTTCAAAAATTATGTTTTAATTTGATTCTCTTTTGATTTTTGACCTTGTTTGACTACTCCATTGACTTTGAAAATCATTCGATAATATATAATCATTATGTATAAATTATATTGTAAAACTAGTTAATACACTACAAAAAAAACTGGCATTTTCCAACGGAAATGTCCGTTGGAAAATGGATTCCCGTCCGTTGCGAACAGTTCGTTGCAAATGAGGATCCGTTGCAATTCGCAACGGCCATCCAACGGATTTTATCCGTTGCAGAGTTGCAACAGACATGGCAACGGGATTTTCCGTTGGAAACTTCGTAACGAACGCCCGTTGGAAGAGTCAGCAATGGATCACCGTTGCAATCCTGTGGGGAAAAATTCATCTTTTCAACGGGCATCCGTTGCCATTTGGCGGGAAATAGCAACGGACGTTCGTTGCAAAGTGGTAGGAAAAGATTTGGCGGGAACTACCCTCCAATGGATGCCCATTGGAACATTTGAAAAAAAATAAAAAAAATAAAAATATTTTTTAAACTAAAAAGTTTTTAATAAAAATATTAAAATTATTTTACAAAAAACATTAAAATTAAACTATTTTCTATTATAAATCATTAAGATCAGTTGCGTCCATATCATCTCCGCCACAATCACCACCACCTCTAGACGGAGTTGCATCCGAATCGAGTCCTGGTTCTTGCTGCGGTGTTGATCCCCTCACCTGGCCGGGCATTAACTCAATGACGCTCTCCAAGTGTTGTATTTGAGATGTTTGTCGCGCCACTTAGGCTCGAGTTTCTCGAAGTTGTGTTTCGAGATCTTCGATCCGCCGTTGTTGCTAAAAACTCTCTTGCACTGCGGGAGGTATCGTCGTGACGTCCTCGATGATATCCTTTTGAAGCGCCCCGAGACCGTATAGACGTCCCTTATTCGGTCTCACCGACTACAAGACAAATAAAAGTAACGTTAGATTTGAGCTTAAATCTCAGTTGGAGTCTCTGAGTACACATGTGAAGATGTTGGAAAACTCCATAGCACAATAGGCTGCCTCATCCTATCGGAATCCCGGACAGCTTCCCGGTTTTTGTAAAGGACTAAGGTCGTCGGGGCTTGAACCGCAAGCCTGACATTGCTAAGTGATCTTCTCCGTCATAACTCTCACGGTTCGGGCCGCTTGAGGATCGACGAGTTCCGGTTCGTCGGCCTCTTCCTCGACAACCGACTTCTTCTTTACGTGGGTTTCTAATACCACTTCAAGAAGAGTCGGTTCTCTTCCCATCCGTTGCGTCTACAATATAAAAGAAATTTTGTCAGATAAATATTTAAATAAACAAAAAATCTAAATAATTTAAAATTTACCAATTCTTTTTTTCTTTTCGTGAAAGATTTCGATCCCGAAGTATGGCGATGAGGACCATCTCCGGGAACCTTCTCATCGCCTTCTCACCGTAGCGATTTTATTTGGCCTTCTCGCTCTTGGCCTTGAATTCCGCGGACTCCCAGTGCTCAATCATTTTGTTGAAGACCGCTTCGGTTGCCCATCTCGGTTTTCTGTTGTTGGCGTAGTAGTTGCGCTTTGCACCGTTCATCATTAGGCGTGTATCCGAACGCATGTCGCGCATCCATGTTGTGTAGATGCACGTTGTATGAGTTCGGTGCCATTTGTATGAACGCTGCAAACAAAGTTATAAAATTATTAGTTTTCAAATATATATATGTAATTCTAAAATTGAAATATAATTAAAAAACTTATAATAAAAGTGCGCCACCATCGCTGGCGCACAACTTCTGGCGTAACTTGGCAGGAATAGAATAGATCGTCCTGTACCGACCCTTGGATGATGTGATTGTTGGTGTGTTTTAACACATCATCCTCATCAAACATGCATATCAAAATACAAAGTTCGATAATATTTATGAAATATAATATACAATTCAAAACAATTATATACTATTTACCATAACGTTCCAGGAGCACGTTTGGGATCGATGATCGGAACGGTTGGACGTCCATCGAAATCATCGATCAACGCATCGATATCTACCATATCGTCCTCGTCAACAAATATCGGCGGTGCCGATACTGGAGATGGAGGACGATATGGTGGTGGTGGCGGCGGGGGAGGCGCTCTCGCGGAACCAGCCAACATTCCCCCCGATCCTATAAATCATCTAGCTCTCATTTTTTCTAAGTGTTAATTGTGTTGAATTGTGTTTTTGTGTTTTAGTGTTGAAATAAGAACAGTTCCGTCGCACTATATATATCGAAATTTCCAACGGATGGCCGTTGGAAAACACGTCATCGCAACGGAAGGAGTAAATTGACGTGACGGTTCGCAATCCCGAGGCGACGGACGGCTAAATGGCGGCTCGTCTGCCTTTCCAACGGCCATCCAAAAACGGTTGGGTAAGCTGCAATGTCTGCAGTCATCATTACGCTTTCCAACGGATGGCTGTTGGAAGGAAACACGTGGCGTCAATTTACCGTCTGCCTTTCCAACGCCCAACGGATGACCGTTGGAAATATTGAAAAATTCAGAAATTTTTTTCTAAGTGTCGGGGGCGAATTCGTGTTTCAACGGACAACCGTTAATATTTTCAACGGGCAACCGTTAATATTTTTAACATTGGTATTAGATTATTTTAATTTGTTATACATCCAACATCGTTTATATAACATGTTCGATTGTATTAACATTTCGATTATTCGATTACACATCATACATCAAACGTGAAACATCGTTCATGAACGTTATACGTCATTTACATTACACATCATTTACATTTATTATACATAGTAAAGATTATTGTATTTACATTTCTTCTTCTGTAGATTCATCGATGAGAGAGTCGTCCTTCGCTTGTTCATTGAATTCATCGTCTTTTTCATCTTCAGCATCTTCCGGTTCAACGTCTTCATAATCGCGTATGAGTTCTCCGTCTATGTCATTCCTCGCAAGAATCTCCTCGCGATCTATATCAATTAAATGAATCGGTTGCGGATGATCGGGTTGCAACGGATCTTCTTTTCATCAGAGCTTATGATCCCTCGTGGCTTGATCTTTGCTCCGGCCCACCACTCCTCTCTTCTATGTTTCAATGTTGTTGGATATTACACATAACATACTTGATCTGCTTGATCTATTGTGATGAATGGATCATATTTACCATATACGGAGACAAAATCACCGGCCACAGGGAATATTGACTTCCAGATTGTCCATAGGGACTAAAACCATCCGTGCACAGAAAAAGATAAACATTTCTCGTTTCATACACGAACTCGGGAAATATTTCATTGAAATCTTTCCAAGCCTGACCATCCGATGGATGTTGCATTACACCTTCGGTCGTAGAGTGTTCTGTGTGTCATCTCATTGCTGCAGCGGTTTTTTTCGATTCATATAACCTTCTCAACCTGTTTGCTACAGGCATATAAAACATTTTCTTGTATGGTACATATTTCCGTGAAGATGGTTTTTTAGGCCGAAATCTGCTTGCACCGCAAAACTTGCATTCCAACAAGTCTTTATCATTTCCCCAAAACAACATGCAACTGTTTCTACAAACATCAATTTTCTCATATGGCATTCCCAAGTCTTTTAACACATTCTTTGTTTCGTAGTATGTCTCGAGAGCTTGATTATTTTCCGGTAAATATTCCGGCATTGTTTTACAAAATGAATCTATGCAATTTTCAGCCACATTGTAGTCTATTTTAATACTCATCAATCCATGCAATTTTCAGCCACATTGTGTCATTTATTTATGTTATGTTATTTAATTTGATTTTTGTATTTAATTTTCAATTTATTTTTTATTAATGTATTTATTTTTGTTTAATATCATATTCTAAATAATATTATGATAAATAATTAATTTAAACTTTGTTTTTTAAATAATTATCATGTCAAACTTGTTGAATCTCATATCACGCCACTTGATTCCTAAGAGAAAAATTACATGATATGAGCATTTGATGCGGAAATGCATCGTAAAGGTAAAAAGCTCATTTTCACAATAATAAAGACAATATTTCATCTGAAAAAGGAAACAAAAGACACGATCTTTTTATGCTATCACATTGCATATGATCTAAAAGACGAATATCGTACAAAAGAAGATTTCACATATTTGTGAGTCTCTTAAAGATAAATTTGATCACAAAAATATGTGATCCCCCGAGAGACAAATAGTAAATGACTAATTATGAGATTCCAAGATTATAAGTCTGTGTACGAATATTATTCTGCGATGTTCGAAGTGCAAGTGCAAAAGATCATACATTTGCAGAATATTGTAAAATCATAAAATATGTTATATCTTGATCCTCCTACAAAATAATGTAATTTGGAAGTGCAAAAGAACATACATTTCAGAATATTGCAAATCAACTTCCAGATAGATTCAATGATATAACACGGGTTATAAAATCGATATATATATCGTCTGCAAATACACCTGCTCGTATAGAAATACCAAAAGTTCATGCAAATGAAAGAATTTCAAATGATTCTATAACACAGTTAAAACGTTGAAGACCATTTGGTTCTAAAGATAAAATCCTCAAACAAAAAATAAGTTTGATAAAGATATTGGTTCTCATATCATAGAGAACTTCCCAAAAGAAACAAACGAGAAAGATGATCTTCTGAATAAAAGTGATGAAAATAATCATGAGCATACAAAGAATAATATGATGAAAAGATCGTAAGAAGAGATGAAATAAATGAAAATGATGCAATATTCTTATTCTTTGTATCCAAAGAAATTAAAAATGATAATGAAGATCCAGAACCAATATGAGTGTTAGAAGGTCAAAAGAGATATGATTAGGGAAAATGGAAATAAGCTATGGAAATAGAGTTAGACTCATTGAATAAAAGAAAAGCATTTGGATTCATTGTTCAAACTCCTAATGGTGTTAAACCAGTTGGATGCAAAATGGGTTTTTGTGCGAAAGAGAAATAAAAATAATGAGGTCACAAGATATAAAGACACGTCTTATCCCACAAGGGTTTTTCCTAGAGATCTGGAATTGATTATAAGGAAATATATTTCCATATTATGGATGTAATCACATTTAGATACTTGATGAGTTTAACTGCATCCAAAAACTTAAATATGTACCCTATGGATGTGGTTGCTGCATATCTATATGGATCTTTGGATAATGATATATACATGAAAATCCCTTAAGGATTAAGAATACCGAAAACATCAAACTCAAAGCCTAAAGAAATGTGTGCAATCAAATTGCAACGATCTTTATATGCGTTGAAACAATCTGGACGTATGTGGTACATTCATCTAAGTGAATATATTAAAAAAATTTGTGAATAACTCTATTTATCCTTGTGTATTTATTAAGAAAATATCAAATGGATTTGCGATTTATAATTGTTTATGTTGATGATGTGAATATAATTGGAACTTCAAAGGAGATTGAAAATACTCGAAATTATCTGAAAGATAAATTTAAAATGAAAGATTTTGGACAAATAAAGTTTTATCTTGATTTACATAGGCATCTAAAAAATTAAATTCGTACAAGAATCAAATTATACAAAGAGAGTATTAAAACACTTTAATAGATAAAACAAATCCATTAAGGACTCCAATGATATGTACATATTTAAATATTAAAAAGGATTTATTTTGTCCTTGTGAAAAAATTGAAGATATACTTGGACCAGAAGTACCATATATGAGTGAAATAAGGGCTCTTTTGTATCTAGCAGATTACATTCGTCCTAATATAGCATTTGCTATTAATCTCTTGTCACAATATAATTCTTCTCCCACAAGTTGTCATTGGACATGGATTAAACATAACTTTCGATATTTACAAGGGACGATTGAATTATGATTATTTTATTCTAGAGATTTCAAACATGAGTTGATCGGTTTCGCAGATGCAGATTATTTATCAGATTTTCACAAAGCCATATCACAAAAACTAGATATGTTTTTACAATTGGAGGTACGACAGTATCATGACGCTCTCAGAAGCAAACATTAGTTGCAACATCTTCAAATCATGCTGAATCATTGTACTCCATGAAACAACTATAGAGAATGTATGTGGCTTGGGGCTATAACCCACATATATATAAGAAATATGTGGATTATCATCTAACATCGATCTAACAATATTATATGAAGATAATGCAACATGTATCGCCAAACAAAAGAATGACACATAAAGAGATATAGAACGAAACAAACCCTCCAAACTTTTTCTCATATACCCAAGAGCTTGAGAAGAAGAAAGACGTTGATGTTCATTACATTAGATCAAACAAAAATGTAGTTGATTTATTCACAAAGGCACTCTCTACTTCAACTTTGAAACAACACATTCATAACATCAGAATACGTCACATTCGAAACTTATGAACAAAAAAAGGTTGACAAATCAAAAAGAAAATTTTTCATAGATGCATTTTTTTTCTCATATGGTAATTATCTCATTATAAAGTTTTTAACGAGATAGTCGATAGATATTTAAGGAGGATTATTATAATTATAAATTTATGATTTTTTAAATTGAAGATTCACATTTATTTTATATAAACACACAATATAATCATTCATTTTAATACACAATTCATCAATTCCAAAACTCTTCTCATTCTCTAATATTCTCTTATATTCAAATCTAGATAAATTCTCTATCTTTAGTTTCATTATAATAATAGTAATAACAATAATAATAATAATAATAATAATAATAATAATAATAATAATAATAATAATAATAATAATAATAATAATAATAATAATAATAATAATAATAATAATAATAATAATAATAATAATAATAATAATAATAATAATAATAATAATAATAATAATAATAATAATAATAATAATAATAATAATAATAATAATAATAATAATAATAATCAGTGTTGTAAAAATCGGCCTAGGCGGCCGACTAGTCAACGCCTAGGCGTCCGGCGGTACTAAGCCGCCCAGTCTAATGGAAAATCGGTTCAATTAGTCGGTAGAAAAAAAATCGGCGACTAGTCGGCGCCTGGGCGGCCAATTAGGCGGAAATCGGTCGCCTAGGAGGATTTTAAATAAAAAAAAGACCAAAACGACGTCGTTTTGGTCTCCCTCAAAACGACGTCGTTTTGACTATATTTAAAAAAAATAAATCAAAATTTTGTTTTGTTCATTCGTCCATCTTAACAATCCCGCAAATTTATAAAACAAAAACGCCTAGTTACCAACTAATAGCCGACTAATTCGACTAGTCGTTAGGCGCTGACAGATCGCTCGACTAGCGTCTAGCGACTTTTACAAGGGGTAACTTCAAAAATACCCTCGTAGGGCTAAAACACTTCAAAAATACCCTTCCCGAAAAAGAAAAAATTTTTAACTTCAAAAATACCCGTATAAATGTTGATATTCCCAAAATACCCCTGCGACCTTACGACCCAGTTCGACCCAGCGACCCAGTTTGACCCTGCGACCCTTGCCCCTCTGCGACCCTTGTTCCTCTGCGACCCTTGGACCCCTGCGACCCTTGTCCATATTCCCAAAATACCCCTGCGACCTTACGACCCAGTTCGACCCTTGCGACCCTTGTTCCTTTACAACCCTTGTCCCTCTGCGACCCTTGTTCCTCTGCGACCCTTAGACCTCTGCGACCCTTGTCCTTCTGCGACCCTTTGACCCCTGCGATACTAATTTATTATTTACAAATTATTTACAAATAATATGAATAAAATTTCGAAAATACAGCTCAAATCAAAATATGTTGGACCCGTGCGACCCTTCCGACCATTGCGACCCTTCCGACCATTTCGACCCTTTCGACTAGTCTTTTCAATGTCAGACTACTGCTTTTTCCAGGTTCTAGCTATGCTTTTTATTTTACCAATGCCACAGTGAAGACGTAGTCTTTCTGGATTTTAGGAGTCCATTTATTTTTCGGTATAAATAGAGAGGGAAAAACCGTAAAGCTACAACAAGCACCAAATCATCTCTTGTTTCGAGTCTTTCATTCTCTCAAAAGGGCGATTTCTAACATCTAACCCTAAATTCTCTGAAAAATCCTTGTTACCTTTGTGACCATTAAGGTCACATGGTCGACCCAGGGCATCGTACTGTCTATTTGTTACTCAATGTTGGTAATCGTCGGACTCAGTCTGTATGAAGATACACACAAGTACTTACAACTTGGATGGAGGACTTTGTGATGTATCTGCACTACATAAGGTCTTGGTAATCGGCGGACTCAGACATCCGCGTTACCTAAGGTCACGGTTGGAGGTCATTTACTACCGTGGAACTCACCATACATGACTCAAAGCCCGAAATGTCAATGGAGCATTTCTTGCGGGGAAGGGCTCCGATGAGTCATTAATCTTCGGCAAATTTGACCTTTTTTTCTTTCCTTTTTTTTCTCGAACTTCTTTTTGCCTTTTTCTTTTGCTTCAACTTTTTTCTTTCCTTGTTTTAACCGTTGTGACCTTTGAGACCTTATGTAACCTTATGTAACTCTTGTGACCTTTGTAACCTTTGAGACCTTATGTAATCAATATTTAAACGTTGAAAATGTCTTATTTTGCATCTATTGTTCGTAAGATTATGACCCAATATGACCCGTTATGCGACGCTCAATCGGATTAAATTATAATAAGGTTTAAACCGGTACGACTCATGCGACCACACATATGACCCATGGACGACTCATGCGACCAAACATTACCCATGGACGACTCATGCGACCAAACATTACCCATGGACGACTCATGCGACCAAACATTACCCATGGACGACTCATGCGACCAAATATGACCCTTGGACATCTAATGCGAACACATAAGACCCTTGTACGACTCATGCGACCCTATATGACCACATATGACCCATGGATGACTCATGCGACCACATATGACCCATGGACGACTCATGCGACCACATATGACCCATGGACGACTCATGCGACCACATATGACCCATGGACGACTCATGCGACCACATATGACCCATGGACGACTCATGCGACCACATATGACCCATGGACGACTCATGCGACCAAATATGACCCATGGACGTCTAATGCGAACACATAAGACCCTTGTACGACTCATGCGACCCAATATGATCACATATGACCCATGGACGACTCATGCGACCACATATGACCCATGGACGACTCATGCGACCACATATGACCCATGGACGACTCATGCGACCACATATGACCCATGGACGACTCATGCGACCACATATGACCCATGGACGACTCATGCGACCACATATGACCCATGGACGACTCATGCGACCACATATGACCCATGGACGACCCATGCGACCAAACATTACCCATGGACGACTCATGCGACCAAACATGACCCATGGACGACTCATGCGACCAAACATGACCCATGGACGTCTCATGTGCCCAACATAATACCCTTGTACGACTCATGCGACCCAATATGATCACATATGACCCATGGACGACTCATGCGACCAAACATGACCCATGGACGTCTCATGTGCCCAACATAATACCCTTGTACGACTCATGCGACCCAATATGATCACATGACCCATGGACGACTCATGCGACCAAACATGACCCATGGACGTCTCATGTGCCCAACATAATACCCTTGTACGACTCATGCGACCCAATATGATCACATGACCCATGGACGACTCATGCGACCAAATATGACCCATGGACGTCTAATGCGAACACATAAGACCCTTGTACAACTCATGCGACCCTATATGACCACATATGACCCATGGATGACTCATGCGACCACATATGACCCATGGACGACTCATGCAACCAAACATTACCCATGGACGACTCATGCGACCAAACATTACCCATGGTTGACTCATGCGACAAAATATGACCCTTGGACGACTCATACGACCCTATATGTCCACATATGACCCATGGATGACTTATGCGACCACACATGACCCATGGACGACTCATGCGACCAAACATTACCCATGGACATCTCATGCGACCACATAAGACCCTTGTACGACTCATGCGACCCTATATGACCACATATGACCCATGGATGACTCATGCGACCACATATGACCCATGGACGACTCATGCGACCAAACATTACCCATGGACGACTCATGCGACCAAACATTACCCATGGACGACTCATGCGACCAAACATTACCCATGGACGACTCATGCGACCAAACATTACCCATGGACGTCTCATGCGACCACATAAGACCCTTGTACGACTCATGCGACCCTATATGACCACATACCACATTAAAAAGCTTAAAAAGCTTTGACCGCATGGATCGCAAGGGTCGCATGGATCGCATGGGTCGCAAGGGTGGCAAGGGTCGTATGAAGGTCCAATACACTGGGAAGGTCGGAGACTCAAGAAGGTCCAGTGTATTGGACCTTCTTGCATCTCCTACCATCCCAGTGTATGTGACCTTAATGCTACAACATAAGAGATGATTTGTGTGCTCGTGTATTAAGGTCCAATACACTGGGAAGGTAGGAGACTCAAGAAGGTCTAGTGTATTGGACCTTCTTGCGTCTCCTACCTTCCCAGTATATGACCTTAATGCTACAACACAAGAGATGATTTGTGTGCTAGTGTATGAAGGTCCAATACACTGGACATGTCGGAGACACAAGAAGGTCCAGTGTATTGGACCTTCTTGCGTCCCCTACCGTCCAGTGTATTGGACCTTCTTGCGTCCCCTACCTACCAGTGTATTGGACCTTAATGACAATACAAGAGATGATTTGGTGCTACAAATTGTTGTAGCTTTTCGGTTTTTCCTCCTCTATTTATAAACTCATATTCAACGAAAAATAAATGAACTCCGTTTTAACCAAGGTGCATGCATTGACAAAATTAAAGAGCCTTTTAATATAGGTCTTGAATGAATGAATGTATTGATCGCAAGGGTCGCATGGATCGCAAGGGTCACATGG
>CM071864.1:50386418-50399088 GCA_036759665.1 Gynandropsis gynandra | reverse complement strand
AGTGACACATGCGACATATGAAATCCATGGGACCCATGCGACTCTAATGACCCTGCGGCTTATGCGACCCTACGACTCTAACGACCCTACGGCTTATGCGACCCTACGACTTATATGTCTCGATGGAAATTGACACTCAAATGACCTTTTCACTAAATATTACTTACTTGGTGGAACTCCATCAGGAGCAAGGTTTCTTGACACTGGATTTGGACGTCGAAGGTATTCAAAAGCAAAATCACCAACAGTGTCGGAAGATTGGGTTTCGGTGATCGCAACTTTCTCGGCAGCCTTTGATTTTGGATTAGGCACATGAATCCCGACATCCCTTAGAAGGTCTCTTACGGCGTTGATGATTCTCTTCTCCGACTTCCTTATTTCCCTTATTAATTTCTTTTCCAGTGTCAGAGGGACTGCAGCATCAGCATCAGCATCAGAATCAGCATCAGCATCACTCACGCACTCCTTCCTCTTAGTCCCTTTTTCCTTCTCCTTTTTTTGATCACCAAGAGCTGCTTTTCGTGTCAGCAGTTCTTGCTCACGGATATCCTCCCAACAAATACCCTTCGGATTTCTACGAAGATGTTTCATCCATATCTGAACATCGGGATCATCGCATCCCTCGTAATCCTCTAGACTAGAAAGTAAAGCTTCCTCTTCGTGTTCAGCACGAAGAATACTTATAATATCCTGAAAAACAAAACATAACCATTATTACCCTCTGTGACCCTTGTTTCCCTTGTGAACCTTGTGTAATTGTTACCTTAGAATCTCCAATCTGCCTTATCACATCTACATACTTCGGGTTAAAATTGGATTTAACCATCTTCTTGCACGTTCTTGGGCAGGATCGATGCGCATCCCCAACCTCAACATACCATCCATTTCCGCCCAAACTAAGGATGGTTTCAAATGGAAGTAACTGAAACATTAAAACAAAATGATAAGAATGCAAAAAGTACGAAACCATTCAAGTTATTCGAATAATATATACAACTTACCATTAGTGGGATCATGAAACCGCCACAATACCATTTTGGTTTCGGTGATTCCCCACTAATGTGCTTGCGGCAAGTATCCACAATCATCTCGAATGTGTAACGACCCCATGGAAAGCCTTCACAAAATTCCAAGTCATCAACCATGTCAATGAGATCATGGCTGATAGAGTTTTCTGCTGAAGGCTTGTGAGCCATAACTTGCGCCAACAACATCAAAGTTGCGAACCTCTTCCGGTTGTCGGAATTCTTCGCCTTCACAAGCTTTTCACTGACTTGTTCGGGGGTCACCTTTCCACGGTCGAAATTCTTCAGCCTGAATGTGACACCCATCATGGACTCCCATCCTATGGGATATGGTCCGCATTTCAATCCGAAAATTAGTGCGTGCTCCACTATAAAGTACCGGATGGGAATGCCGTTTATGACGAACCACAACTCTGTATTGTCTCGTATAATGACGGAGTGATTTAGTAGTAAAGACATTTGAACATTCGTCAATGTGGAGTCACATTGTAAGTGAAATAAATGCCTAAATTGTGACTCCTTCTCGAAGTAATGGAACTCATGTTCATTTAAGATTCCTCTCAGCATCCTTATTGTCTCGTGAGGATAACACTTGGTGGTGATCTTTGGAATTCTGTCCATGTGCTTGAATTCATACACAAATTTCGGCTTTGGCGCCACCTGCAAAATGACCAATTACGAATACATTATACTTCTACCGACCTAAGCGACCCATGCGACTCAACCGACCCGTGCGACTCAACCGACCCGTGCGACCCATGCGACTCAAACGACCCTCAGACACTCAGTGACACTCAACCGACCCACGCCCCTCAAACGACCATTGTGACCTAACCGACTCACTGACACTGACACTGCCTTTCACCCATTTCAAATCAATAAACTGAGTCGAAGATGGTCATGAAACTACTGCGATCCTTGCTACTCAACCGACTCACGGAGTCGAAGATGTTCATGCAACTCCTGCGGACCCTTGCGCCTAACCGACTCACTGACACTGACACTCACCCATTTCAAATCAATAAACCATTTTGTGACTCGAAAGCTTGCAAAACCCTAGAAATCGAACTACTTACACTTATTGACGCCATTGAAGATTGACTCGTGCTCTCTTCGCCAGTGATGCTGCTGATTCTAGCCATTTTCCTTCTCGTCAACTTCAAATTGTTCCCTCTCAAGTTCGGCATCACTTATTTCTTTCTAGCTATCAACTTTTAAACAGGTTTCACGGCGAAAAACTGTTCGGCTTTCTCGTTTTCTGCAGTTTTTCACGTCGAAAACTGCCGAACTTCCATTTTTCCACGTTCGAACATTAAGGGCAAATTTTTCTTTTCTTCAGTTTTTATTTTTCGGATTTAATAATTATTTTGGGGAAGGATATTTTTGAAGTGGTTTAGCCCTACGAGGGTATTTCTGATATTCCGCCTTTTACAACACTGATAATAATATACACATATATACATATAATAATATATATTCATATATAATTATATAACATATATCTATATTAAATATATATTTACGATCATAATATTACTAATATTTTTTCAATTTGAAATCATTTCAAATCGTTTTGTTTCTATCTTCTAAAACGACAGCGTTTAATAGGATTGGGCCAATGTCTAAGACGGCCCAATAGAGAGAAGAAACTACCACACTCACGAAGATTGTTCAATCCCCAAGTGGTCACCACCACCTCCACCTCCACCTCCACGACTCCACGAATATTAATTTTCAACGGCTCACTCCCGACTAACTTCTCCGGCGGTTTTTGTGGCCATTTGAACGACGCCGTTTTACCTCCATGAATTCCTTCTTCTTCGTCTCTCTCTCTCCGCCATGAAAGCCCAGCTCGGGCTCCGTTCCACTGTCTCCTTTCCTGACTGGTTCTCTCTCTTTAATATCACTCCTCGATTCGTCTTCTGGGTATTTCTCTTTCTTTTTTTGCTATCTGCTTCAATATTTATCTGTTAGTTCTTAAGTTTCCATGTCTAAACAGTTCTGTTTTCATGTCTAATTTTCCACTTACTGGTCGTTGATTCTAGTTCTCTTAGTTTCGTGGAATCATGTGAAAAATTATAGTCTCTTTGTGAATCTTTGTCGGAATCATGTTTTGTTTTCATTGTTGGTAAGCAATGGAATTTCCTTTTGCTTCCCCTTTATATTGATTGTTCAAAGCTTTGATTATTGCTAATTTTGTTCGATTCTGTTAAAAGTAATGGACTTAAGAGGCACCTAATTTCATTGTGGTGAAATTAGGGTTAAAAAGATGGGCAGTTCGTTTAACCCTCAGATTTTAATTGAGAAGCTTGCAAAGCTAAACAATACTCAAGCAAGCATAGAGAGTATCCTTTTGGTTTGATTTCTCATTTTCCATAGCTTTCTTGTCGTAAAGGTTTGTCCTTTCCACTGAAGCTGCGGTGTAAAATTATTACAACATGGTATCGGATTTGGAGTTTGTCTCATTTAGTGTCTATGATCCTCTTGAAGACCCGAGATACCTATTTGTTGCTGTTATTCTATTTGTATACTGTGTTGGCCTTGACAATTGTTACCAGCTCTATCGCATTGGTGTATCTTTCACATGAACAAGGCGAAATATGTGGTAGAAACATGGGATAAACAGTTTCATTGTGCACCACGTAAGCAACGGTTGGCTTTTTTGTACCTTGCGAACGATATATTGCAAAATAGTAGGCGAAAGGGTTCTGAGTTTGTTGGTGAATTCTGGAAAGTTCTCCCTGATGCTCTTCGGGATGTTATAGCAAACAACGATGAATTTGGCAGAAACGCTGCGTTGCGATTGGTATATTGAAACCCTTTTTGCACTACTTTAGCGGGCATTGCTCTCGGCATTTGTTAGTTATTATCTCTTAATTTTCTTTATGCAAGATAAATATATGGGAAGACAGGAAAGTTTTTGGTTCGCGTGGACAAATTCTCAAAGAAGAATTTTTGGGAAGACAGCCTGAAAATGGAAACGAAAACAGAAGGCATGTGCCCGTTAAGCTTGTAAGTCATCTATCGAATTTTTGAATGAATAACACGAGTATTGTTGAATTTACGCGTTCAACTCTCATCTGTTAACGTTCAATTAAACAGAGGCAGGCAAATGGAAGTGCACTGGAGAAAGTAGTTTCTGATGTTGAAACTCTTTACGGCGGTCAAATTGACGAAGATGTGATTCTTGGCAAATGTAGTAATGCTACTACCTATCTTGAGAAAGTAGGGAAGGACGTCGAGGGTGATCTTAGTTCAGGTATTACCTTCGATTTGAGGCAGCGGTTGATCCGTTGCATGTCCAATTATGACATGAAGTTGTTGTTTCTGTATGGAACAGGACATCCCCCTGGTCCTGCAGTGGTGAAAGAGGTTCAAGGACAACATGGGCAGTTAAGAGAATGCCTGGAACAGCTTGGAGTCATCGAGTCATCAAGAACAAATCTTATCACTCATTTGCGAGAGGCTCTGCACGAACAGGTTAGCTGTTCGAATCGGCTTAATTACTTCAAATATCATTCGTGATTTCTCATGACTCTTTCTGTTCTTGTCAGGAACTCAAGCTGGAGCAAGTCCGTAATCAACTTCAGGTTTGGATATATTCACTTTCAAAGGAACAAAATCGTGCGTATTTAGCTTATCTGATTCACGTTCCTCTGTGATTTCAGCGTTCTCGATCTCAATCAGACCGAACGGGCGATCTCTGCAAACAGCTTCTAGACCATTGCGGGTCGGTGCCTGCAGCAGAAGATGACTCGAAAGAAGCTAAAAGATCGCCAATGCCTGAAAGCTTCAAAGAACAGTCGGCACCTGTGATGTTCACAAACCCTTCTCAGGCCGCAGAGGATGACCTAAGGAAATCCGCTGCTGCTGCAGTGGCAGCAAAGCTTACAGCATCAACGTCCTCAGCCCAAATGCTTTCTTACGTCCTCTCGTCCCTTGCATCCGAGGGCATGGGCATCATCAGTAATCCGTCTGTATCAGAACCCTCCTCCAGCGATTACCCGCCCGATAAAAGGCCAAAGCTTTCGAATCACGATGAATCCTACATCCCACCTCAGCCACCGCAGCCACCCGCAATTTCTTTCGCAGAAACGCTCCAACCCTCAGCCTCGGGTCCTCCTCCCCCTCTACCGCTACCACTACCACCACCATTCCAGCTGCCTCCACAGTTCTTACAGCCCTTACAACCTCCAGGGCCTGTTAACCAGACGCCATTCAGCTACAGCATGTCCACAGCTACAGTTCCTGGTTACACTCCACAAACAACAGCCTCTCCTTTCATATCGCCTCTGCCGCCACCACCAACACCGCCAGAGAATTCATATCAGAAGTTTCAAGGCTCAGAAGGGTTCTATGGCATTAACTCATCCGTACCGATGACACCCGTTTCAAGGCAGTAGAATGAAGATTCAGAGGAATATGTTCCTTCTTCCGGTGGTGATACGAAGGGTTGCTTGTCCTCTTTGAGATGTTCGTGTGTGATTCTGATTATAACACTTCTAATTTAGAGATCTCTGCACATACATACCACCATTTCTGTAACGTAATGGATTCCTCCTATTTCACTGTGATTTTTCACTCTTTGTCTAAGGTTTTATTGGGGTTAATTTCAAAAATACCTTTTAAATGTTATTTTGAGTTCAAGTCATTTTTTTCCTAAAAAAGCTAAATTAAAAAACAATCTTATAAATATTGCAATTCTCAAATTATCTTTATGTGATCATGCGAATTTGTGGGAACCGTGCCACTATGTGAAACCATGTGATTTTATACGAGCATACGATAATATGAAACCCATGTGAACCCCGAAATCGATCCAATACGCTTGAAGATGTTTGAAATCATTCGAAAATGTTTAAAATCGATTGAAAACACTTAAAATCATTCAAAAATAATTCAAAATCAATCAATATCGCTCGAAATTGCTCTCAATTTCTAAATCGCCTCTCGTTAAATTGCAAAATGTATGTGTTCTTACAAACAAAAAATAGTAACAAAATTATTTTTTCTTTAACTTCTTTCATTAAATTTTCAACGGTATCCATGAATCATAAAACATTATGCCCGTTTTAACTCTCCTCACTATATCAAAATTAATTGGTCCGGTAATAATAAAATAAAAATGAAAAAAAAAAGACAACCATAGAACACAATATCAAGTCGTGTTCCTTCTATTCACAAAGCAAACAAACACACAAACAAAAACCAGAGGGAGAGATCTCAGACATCACATAAGGTTTACTAAAACTGCTTTTGTCTATTTGCCCATCCCTCAATTCCACTTATCTACTTCCACTAGGAATGTTTTTCCTTGTCCGAACCACCAGTGACATAAGAGACAACAACTGTGATGTCATCAAGCTTGCCACCATAGTAACGGAACCCAGCGTCCTGCGCTGCTGTCGAGAATGGCGTCTGTCTGTCTTTGTCCTGTGCTCTTTGGCGTGCCAATGCCGCTATCTTCTGCGCTGTTACCTGAGGCCCTAAGCCAGCTCTCACCGCATGAACTACTATTGCCGTAATCTCGTTGCTGTAAAGGTTATCAAATAATCCATCTGTTCCAGCGATTATAACGTCCCCAGGCGCAACCGCCACTGTGAAAACCTGAATCAAATCAATATCTTGTTATGAACTTAACAGATTGCGCATGTGGAAAGAATGTAATTACACTCGCATCCAAACGCAAACGCGGTGACTGCGTTTTCTGGCGATTCCGGACGACATTAAAAACCAATTGGTGGAGTCGTATTCGCCCGAAAATATACCGAAACACAGTTTTTAAAAATCTGAAATTATAATGTGTTAGGTTTGCATTTTGGTGCGTTTTAAATAAAATTACCAAAATACCCTCGTACATTTCCCTTATATATTTTCTCCCACTATTATAATTTATATTAATCGTAAGTATATATATGCATATATATATACTTAAATATTTTTTATAATTTTTTAATTTTAAAATTTATTTCAAATATTTGAAAATTATAATTAAAATATATTCAATAATATTCTTTTCCTAATAATTATCTATATTGGTAATTTTGTTCAAAATGCAATCACAACAGTTTTCTACCATTGGCTTTTAGTCGCAAACTTAGCGATTCCACCATTCAGACAAAATAAAACAAATCGCCGCTAATCGCTGACGGAAACGCCGTCAAGCGCAAGCGCAAACGATGCGTTTCCACCAATTAAACCCTTAGTCACTAACCTGTCCAGAGCTGGGTAAATCACCATTATTTCCACTCTCAAGCTGATAAGTGAAGTTGAAATCATGCTGTTGAACAGGAGAACGGAAAACTGTACATCCATCTCGAACCACCATGAACCCACTATCACCTAAGTTGATTGCATTAAGTCCCTGATCTGTTAAGGCAATGATACAAGCTGTGGAAGATCCTTTTGCCTTTGTACTGGTGTAAGCTTTCTCTAGTACTCTAGCTGGATCAACCGAGCCTTTGGGCTCATCTTGGATTGCGTTCACGGAATTAGACATAAGTTCTCGAGAGTATTGACCTGCGTCAATCCCAAGATCAGCCCAACCACCAACACCGTCAGCCACGCCCAATGCTTGCTCCTCTGGACAAATAAAATGAGCATCCTCTCCTCCAGTGTCTTCTTTATCAGGATGCGGTAGATAGCATGACGCCGAAACAAGCTTCAGCGGTTTAGTAGAAAGATTCCCTTTTAAAGACTCAGAAGAACCTCTAAGTTGTTCCTCATTCGCAGAATTATCAAACGAAACGTCGGGTGCACTGCCCGCAGAAAAGTAATTAGATAGTGAATTATTCAAGCCTTTAAACCCCCACCCAGGGAGCTGATAGAAGTTGATCCATTTCCTTGCAGCACTATACACAAAGTACCCGTAGATCGTAGAATTTCCCGGGTGTTGTCTTTTACCCATTCTCATACTTATTTTACCCGAACTTGAAATGCTTCTTCCAAAAATAACACAAGAGTTATTTCCTAATACCGAAGATTGCCCACGCTTCAAAATCATAGCATCTAAATGGCGATCAACAAAAAAATTGGAACCACAAGCTGCCATTTGCCTGCCTGGAATCTTGCTACTGTGGCTAACTGATGTACTAGGTTCCGAAAGCAAAAGCTCGACGTGGTATCCACAGACCTGAAATGATGGACCCGATACAGATGGAACAGAGAAAGTACGTGAAACAGCTCCAACCACAGAGATATTCCTTCTCTGATGAACTAATAGCAAATCAGAGCTCGCTGCGAAAACCGTTGCAGGTCCAAGAAATCCCTTGGGATCAGTAAGACCGGAGTGGAATGACCTCGAACTGCCAAACCCTAACTTCCCTTGTCCGAATAAACCCCCAAGACCTTCAACTAACCCCCCTTGCCCAGTCACCTGTCTCTGGACACAATCCTGAACAGCATGTCTTAACCACGCCAAGTACCCGGGTGGCATCTTAAGTTCTAATTCCGAATAGATGGAACTGAACCAGTACTAGGGATGGAAAATATCATATCTTCCAATACATTTCTTATCAGACCAAAATGGAGACAAATTATACCATTACCAGTCACTCAAACAAAGCTTGAACAAGCTAGAACCTGAAAAAGAGAAATCAGACAACTAAATAGTCACTCAAACAAAGCTTGAACAAGCTAGAATCCTGAAAAGAGAAATCAGACAACTAAATAGTTACAGTATTGACTAATCTCAAATCCAAACCCACGAAGGATTCCGAGAAAATGATTTCGGAAAGCAGAATCCCCAAATCGGATCGTGAACATCACTGAGAATAAAGGAGAATGGATCCGAAAGAAGAAAAATGAAAGGAAGACGAGGTAAAGATCCTCATACCTTACAGAATCACCAGAAGGAGAGGAGCGAGCCATAAACGATACAAACCCTAATCGGATTTGTAGAATACAAGCACCAAACGCAGAGCTCAATCAATGGAAACCACAACAAATGAGAGCCACCAGACAGAGGAGAAATCTCTCCAACAGTATAGGAAAAGGACAAAAAGAAGACCAAAGAAACTTACACAAATCCAGAAATTTCTGCACGGATAAACAATTAGGAATGCGAAAGAACCCTAACGCCGAACACAAATGTGACAGGCACGCTTTTTCTAAAAAAATATATATTTTTTTATTATTTCTTTAATAGAAATTCATCCGGCAGATCTTCTGATTGATCCAGAGGCTGCGCATACGGTAAACGTCCCCTCACGCGATAATTAATTCTGGTCAAACACTGTAACCAGGACTTCTCTTCATTCATTTAAAAAATAAATAAACAAAGTATTATGTTTCTTATAAAAATTCAATTTTTATATATTTAATCAATGCTATTTAATCTAAAAATTATATATTCATACGGTGGACCTCAACGTATGGGATAACTATTAATGGTCAAAAATGTCCGACCAGTTCTTTTACTGACAAGAATCCAAAACACAAGTCTTTTCCTCGTAATTATGTTCTTTTTCTTTTTAATTTTTACTGACAAGACTCGGCCTTCTTCTTCTGTAACGCGGAAACTTAACCCCGAAGAAGGGATTATCAAAAATTGAAGAGGAAGAAAGACGAACGACGAATCGGCTGTTTAGATTCTGAAGCAAAGATTCGAGATTGATCTTACCCTTTGGGGTATTTCTCTCAGATTCTTTGCCCCTCTGGGATTAAAAAACCCTAGCAGCCCAGAAGAACTCACGGCGACATATTTTGCTGGCAATGGCGGCGTTTTGAGGTTCTTTTTGTCTTTCTCGTTCGTTTCTGTCTCGAAATCTGTATCTGATTTGTGCTGTTTATGGGTTTCTATGATTTCTATTTCCTCTTGCGATTGTTGTAATTCTCGATATCAACCGATTGTCTGATTAGGGCAACACTTTTGTTTGTCTATGTTGTTTCTATTGCTGAAATGTGTCTGAATGTTTTGATTATGGCATTCGGACCGTGATTGCTTAACAATCTTACCAATTCAGGTCTTGGATATTCAGGCAGCGAAATTGGAAGCTTCTCTGGTTTTTCCTGAGTAGAACTCAGTGTTTGAGATTTAGGGTTTTTCTGAAGAAAGCCAGTTCAAATGCCTGAGGAAGAATTGGTTGAACTTAAATTCCGGTTATACGATGGTTCAGATATTGGCCCCTTTCAGTACTCTCCGGCAGCCACTGTTGCCACTCTCAAGGAGAGAATCATTTCCGACTGGCCCAAAGGTGAAAAGAAATATCCATTGTTCTTGTTTGCTTCATATGTTTAATCATTATTTGAACTTGAAATTGATCTTAACGAGGCTGTCAATATGATTTGATTGTGTAACTAGTTGACATCAAGTTCTATTTATAGACTTTAGGACACACCCATTTTGATTCTATTGGAAAGAAATTCACTTTCCTTCTCTGTAGTATGTCTAGATGTAGCATTGTTCTGTTTTTTTATTACAGTCTCTATTGATTCTGTTAATTCGGGTTTAAACTTACTTTTATAGACAAAAGGATTACCCCGAAGTCAGCGGGTGAAATCAAGTTGATCAGTTCTGGTAAGATTCTAGAAAACAGCAGGACGGTTGGACAATGTAAAGTTCCGTTTAATGATCTCCCGAAAGCAGTAATCACAATGCATATCGTCGTGCAGCCACCTCTTACGAAACCAAAACCAGGTTAGTTTTTTTCTTCTATTTCATATGCCTCAAAAACTTTTATCATTCCTTATTACATGTATTTACTTATTGTGTATACTTGGTTGTAAAGATGAATGAGATGTGAAAAGATCATGTAATTCGGTTTATATTTGAATTTGCCTTTACATTGCGTTTTAATTATGTTATCTCAAGTTGATGAAGACATATATATCATGGATTCATATCCATGGTGTTGGACAACCCTAAAATCTCGAGTTAGTTTTTTTGATTCAGTTAGACCCAAACTCATTTCCTAATTTGAATATTTCGACAATTGGCGTATTGCTTAGTTATATTTTGATTCATTGTCTTGTGAAATGCATTTGGATTATCCTTTTTCGTATCGCATTACGTTATATTGTTTTAATCCGATTTCTTGTTGCATATGGATGGATCGACTTTTCAATCAACACGTGTTCTAACGGTTTTTTGAATAATATATGGTTATTTAGACTCGTTTTCTTTTGCGATCTACGCATTGTGAGAGTTTTATTTTCAAGGTATAACGTTTTCGTTTAACATTCGTACGACTTTCTTCTGATATTCGTAACGAAATTGAAATACAGCGGAGAAGAAGATGGAAGAAATGCCTAAGAAAAGCTTAAGCTTATGCTCTTGTTCCATAATGTGAATGGAGAAAAAGCCAAAGTTTTGCCTATGAGATGGGTGAGATGTTTCCTCTGTTGCCCCATGAAAGATGTTATTCTTGGTGTTTGTTAAAAAGAAAATTATAATTATAGTTATTATATTATAGAGATTGAATCATATGATGTTTTTTAAATATTTCTAGGGTTTGTGCCACATGACTTCTTGTATGATTTTTGTTCATCTTTTTAGTAGAGATGTCAAAAGGGTCGGGTCAGGTTAAACCGTGGTGACATTGAATTCAACATTATAAAATTTTAGAATTTTATAATCTTATTTTATCATATTGTTTTAAATGAAATTTATTTATGTTAAATTTTTGTTGTATATAAATCAGTAAAACTATTTAATAAAATAAAAATTGAGTTTTCCGAGTTTAAGTTTTAATTAGAGTGATTCGTAAGTTTTTAGATTATGGATTTTGTTGGAACCAATGAATTTATCAGTTTATCAATTTATCATTTCTGGTATCATTAAGCGAATCAAAGTTGGTAATCCGAGTATTCGAGGGTTAGAACTAATCATTTTCAATGAAAATTGTATAGGTATAGTTTGTCGTTTGTTGTTGATCAGAGGTTCTGGTTATTTTTATCGTCTATATAGAATTTTGCATTTCCGTATCATATCATTTGTTAACTGAGCAAATTCTCTAAATTATGATTATTCTTTGAGTTTTATTTATTTGTGGTGTTCTTATTTCTTTCATTGCTCTTACGTCTATTTTATCATTTTAGAGTTTTTTTCATGTCTATTCAAATTAAAATTGTTAGTACTAAAACTTGTATCTAGCTTTAAAGACAAAGCTATTTCAAAATAGAGAGGGTGATGTGAGTACGAGGGACCATCATAAAATGTATAAACAATCAGATTAGTGATGTCAAAGTGGGTTGGGTTTAATGGGTTAACCCAACCCAACCCATCTAAAATGAAAATGGGTTTTGGTTAAATGGGCTAAAAGTTAAATGGGCTTAATGGGTTTTAGACCCATTTATACTCATTTTAATGGGTTAAACCCATTTAACCCATTAGCCCATTTATATTATTATCAGATTCAACTTTAAACCCATTTAACTCGATTTCACTCAATTTCTCCCGATTTCATCTAATTACTCGATTTCACCTACTTTCAACTATATTTCACCCAATTTTAACTCGATTTCACCCAATTTTTACTCGATTTCATCCAATTACACCAGATTTCAAATTTATTTCACCCAATTTTAACCCGATTTCTCCTAATTTTAACTCAATTTCACCGAATCTCAACCAAATTTTAAACTAATTCCACCCAATTTTAGCTTGATTTCATCGATTTTTAACCCGATTTCACCCAATTTTAACT
>CM071864.1:50363438-50386339 GCA_036759665.1 Gynandropsis gynandra | reverse complement strand
GTTGAAATTCAATGATATTGGGTGGAATCGAGCTAAAACTCGGTGATAATGAGTGAAATCGAGTTAAAATTTGGTGAAATCAGGTTAAATTGGGTTAAATCGAGTTAGAATTTGGTGAAATTGGGTTAAAATTAGATGAAATCGAGTCAAAATTGGATGAAATTGGGTTGGAATTCGGTGAAATCAAGTTAAAATTCGGAAAAATTGGGTGAAATCGAAGATTTGATGATTGTATCGGACATGATGAAGATTTGATGATTGTATCGGACATGATGAAGATTTGATGATTGTATCGGACATGATGAAGATTTGATGATTGTATCGGACATCTTTTGATTAGAATTTGTTAAAAATTTTATTTTCAGGAATTATCGTTTTAGCTATTTATATATTCAGATGAAAAATTGACGATTATATCATATGTTTTTAATATATATCAAGAATTTTATTTTATAAATTTTATTTTCATTAATTATCAATTAATTTATTTTTATAAATAATTATTTTGAATATTGAAACATCAATAATAATATTTAATGTATATAAATATATATATTTATAATGTTAAATGATAAAAATATATTTACAAAATATTATTTATATAAATAAACCCGTTTAACCCGTATAACCCGTTTAACCCATTTAACCCGACCCATATAACCCGTTATTAAATGGGTCGGGTTAAACCCAACCCATTTACACCACAAAACCCATTTAAGTTTAATGGGTTGGGCACAACCCAACCCATTGACATCCCTAAATCAGATTATGTTACAAAGAGTATGATCCGTTCAAGGCAACGTCAAAACCACTTGGTCCATCGATAGTTTAAAGTCAAACAAAGAATAGTGATTTATAATTTATATTGCATCGATTATTAATAGAAAATCCTAAAATCATATAGAATTTTACATAACCTTCTTTAGAATTTTACAATATGTTTTTAGTGAAATTTATTATGTTAGTCAATTTTTTTGTAGCTTGTAAATATATTTGATAAAATAAAAATTGAGTTTAGAGAGTTTGAGTTTCATCTAGAATAATTCGTGAGCTTTTAGTTCATGTCTTTTTTTAAAACTAACGAATTTATTAGATGGAATGATCTCATTTTTTATATTCGTTCTCATTTATCAAGCATTAGTCCATAAATAATTGTGGTATCATTCAGCGAATCAAGATCTTTATTTTGAGTTATTTTAGGTGTTAGGATCGATCATTTTCACTATTAATAGTGTGAGTCTAGTTTGTCGTTTTTGGTTGATTAGAAGTCTTGATTTATTTTCACCGTCCATGTAGAGTTTTACGTTCCGAGATTATATCAATTTGAAAAGGACTAAAGACCATTTTTTCATCTATTGAGCCACTAGTTTTTAATATTGTTTTTAAGAAAAGGGGAACGATTACAAATTTTTAATTGATTTGATGGAGGTGAATGTTGAAGTTCTATATAAATGAAGATAGGGTTTTGGTTATTCTAAAATGTTTCTAGAGAAATGTTTTTTTTAAAAGAATTTTTTTTAAATGTGAGGAAGAGTTGAACATATTAAGATAAATTTATTGAATTCCGTTTTATAAGATGAAGATTATTGAAATCAAAAGGAGTCAAGGAGGTTTTTAAATTGTCGGTAAATGTAATTTAAATTTTTGAATAAATGAAAGGATGTTTTTGTATTTTCGACAAAAAATCTTTATCTCGATTACTATAGAAGTATGATTGTAACAAGTTTGAAAGGGCGAAATATCAAATATACACTCGTAGGACTAAACCGCTTCAAAAATACATTTCCCTAAAATAATTATTAAATCGAAAAAAAAACCTAAGGAAAAGACAAAATTGCCTTTAATTTTTGAACGTGAAAAAACACACGTTTTGTAGTTTTTCGACGGAAAAGCTGTCAAACCGTGTCGAAAGCAAGAAAGACTAACAGTTTTTCGACGTGAAAACCTGTTTCAAAGTTTAGAGCAAGAAAGACGAAGTGATTTCGAACTTGAGAGGGTTCGATTTAAAGTTGGCAAGAAGGAAATTGCTAGAATCAACAGCAACAGTGAAGAAGAGAGCACAAGTCAATCTTCAATGGCATCAATAAGTGTAAGTAGATCGATTTCTAAGGTTTTACAGGTTGTCGAGTCGCAAAATGGTTTATTGATTTGAAATGGGTGTGAGTGTCAGTGAGTCGGTTGAGTCGCAAGAGTCGGTTGTCTCGGTGAGTCGGTTTGGGTCGCAATGGTCGTTGAGCGTCGCAGGGGGTCTAAGGGTCGTTTGAGTCGATTGTCTCAGTGAGTCGGTTTGGGTCGCAATGATCGCTTGAGCGTCGCAGGGGTCTAAGGGTCGTTTGAGTCGATTGTTTCAATGAGTCGGTTTGGGTCGCAATGGTTGCTTGAGCGTCGCAGGGGGTCTAAGGGTCGTTTGAGTTGGTTGTCTCAGTGAGTTGGTTTGGGTCGCAATGGTCGCTTGAGCGTCGCAAGGGGTCTAAGGGTCATTTGAGTCGGTTGTCTCAGTGAGTCGGTTTGGGTCGCAATGGTCGCTTGAGCGTCGAAGGGGGTCTAAGGGTCGTTTGATTCAGTTGTCTAAGTGAGTCGGTTGTCTCAATGAGTCGGTTTGGGTCGCAATGGTCGCTTGAGCGTCGCAGGGGGTCTAAGGGTCGTTTGAGCCGGTTGTCTCAGTGAGTCGATTTGGATCGCAATGGTCGCTTGAGCGTCGCAGGGAGTCAGTCGCATGGGTCGCTTGATATTATGCCCTGTGGGTCGCTTAAGTCGCATGGGTCAATTGAGTCGCATGGGTCGCTTGAGTCTCAGTGAGTCGGTTGAGTGTCGCAGAGGGTCCGAGGGTCGTTTGAGTCGCATGGGTCGGTTGAGTCGCATGGGTCGCTTGAGTCGATAGAAATATAATGTATTCTTAATTAATTGGTCATTTTGCAGGTGGCGCCAAAGCCGAAGTTTGTGTATGAATTCAAGTACATGGACAGAATGCCAAAGATCACCACCAAGTGTTATCCTCACAAGACAATAACGAAGCTGAGAGGAATCTTAGATGAATACGAGTTGCATTACTTCAAGAATGAGTCACAATTTAGGCATTTATTCTATTTCCAATGTGACTCCATATTGACGAAGGTTCAAATGTCTATCCTCCTAAATCACTCAGTGATTGTACGGGACAAGAAGGAGTTGTAGTTCGTCTTAAACGGTGTTCCCATCCGGTACTCTATAGTGGAGCACACACTAATTTCCGGATTGAACTGCGGACTATATCCTAAAGGATGAGAGTCAGAAAGGGGTGATACATTCAGGCGGAAGAATTTCGGCAGTGGAAAGATGACCCCCGCACAAATCATTGGAAAGCTTGTGAAGGCGAAGAATTACGACGGCCGGACGAGGTAGGCAACTTTGATGTTGTTGGCGCAAGTTATGGCTCACAAACCTTTATCAGACAACTCTATCAACCATGATCTCATTGGCATGGTTGATGACTTGAAATTTTGTGAAGGCTTTCCATGGGGGCGTTAGACATTTGAGAATATTGTGGATACTTGCCGCAAGCACGTTAGCGAGGAATCACCGAAACCAAAATGGTATTGTGGCGGTTTCATGATCCCTCTAATGGTAAATTGTATATATTATTCGAATAACTTGAATGTTTTCATACGTTTTGCCTTCTTATCATTTTGTTTTAATGTTTCAATTACTTCCGTTCGAAACCATCCTTAGTTTGGGCGAAAAGGGATGGCATGTTGATGTTATGGATGCGGATCCATCATGCCCAAGAATGCACAAGAAGATGGTTAAATCCAGTATTAACCTGAAGTATGTAGATGTGATAAGGCGTATCAGAGATTCTAAGGTAACAATTACACAAGGGTCACAGAGGGTAATAATGGTTATGTTTTGTTTTTCAGGATATTCGATGTATTCTTCGTGCTGAACACGAAGAGGAAGCGTTACTTTTTTATCTGGAGGATTACGAGGGATGCCGCGATCCCGATGTTAAGATATGGATGGAATATCTTCGTAGAAATCCGAAAGGTATTTGTTGGGAAGATATCCGTAAGCAAGAACTGCTGACGCGAAAAACAGTTCTTGGTGATCAAAAGAAGGGGAAAGAGAAGGGGAAAGGGAAGGGGACTAAGAGGAAAAAAAAGGGAAAAAATAATAGAGATTGAAGATGAAGAAGATGAAGGAAGGGTAGGTGTTACTGAAGCTGATGAAGAAAGAGATGGTGATGCTGAAGGTGATGCTGAAGCTGAAGCTGAAAGAGAATGTGAGGATGAAGCTGAAGGAGAAGAAGCTGCAGTTCGTCTGACACTGGAGCAGAAATTAATGAAGGAAATAAATAAGTAGGAGAAAAGAATCATCAACGTCGTAAGAGATCTTCTAAGGGATGTCGGGTTTCATTTGCCTAATCCAAAAACACAAGCGGCAAATCCTAAAGGTGTTGAAAAGGCAAAATCAAAATTTGTCGAGAAAGTTACGAGCACCACAAACCAATCTTCCGGCACTGTTAGAGGTAATGATTTTGAATTCCTTCGACGTCCATATCCAGTGTCAAGAAAAGAGTCGGTTGAGTCAAAGGCTGAAAATGACTCTAGAGATAGCTTAGAAGAGGATTTAGCAAACATTTTGAGATTAGTTGAAAATATCGCATATATCGCCACCATTCCTCTAACTGAATACATTTCTAGAGAGATTACTACAGTCGTTGCTCCTGATAAAGTTTCACCAAGTAAGTAATATTTAGTGAAAAAGTTCAATTGAGTCAATTTCCATCGAGATTCGGCATGGGTCGCAAGAGTCACATTATGTCGCTAGAGTCGCATGGGTCTAATGAATGAAGTAATTTTATGCATATGCTCCAGTGAATACTGTCGATGAGGTTCCCGACGAGGACCCCACAAAGGACGTTCCTGCAGAGTATACTCCAGCGGATCCTATCCACGTCCCCGACGAAAAGGTTCCTACCGAGGAAACTACAGTGGGTCCTGTACCACCAAGTAAGTACGGTCTTTTGAGTCACACAGGTCGCATGTTCACATAGTTCGCATGGGTCGTATATGTCCCATGGGTCGCATGGGTCGCATCAAGTAACAAATGATGAGTCTAATGAATGAAGTAATTTTATGCAAATGCTCCAATGATTACTGTCGATGAAGTCGTCGACGAGGAAACTACAGTGGGTCCCATCGAAGAGGTCACCCCTAAGGAGGTTCCTTCCGAGGATATTACAGTGGATCCTGTCAAAGAGGTCCCCTCTAAGGATAAGGAGGTTCCTTCCGAGGATACTACAGTGGATCCTTTCGAAGAGGTCCCCTCTAAGGATAAGGAGGTTCCACCAAGTAAGTACAGTCTTTTGAGTCACAAAGGTCGCATGGGTCGAATGGGTCACAAAAGGTCGCATAGGTCATAGGTCGCAGGGTCGCATTGTTCACCATATGTTTAATGAAGTAAATTTTATGCAGGTGCTGGACCTTTATCGAAGGAGTCTGCGCCATATGTTGAACATCTGCCAGTACCTAAACGAGTTTTAAGACCACGGAAGGCATATGTTGAACCTCCACCGGCGAAAAGAGCAAGAACAATGCGAGGGAGAAGGTGAGAGAAAGATGTTGGTGGAGTTCAAGAACTCGAAAAGAAGGTGGTTCAAGAACCCGAAAAAAATGTGGTTTAAGAACCCGATAAAAATGTGTTTGAAGAACCTTCGTTCTGGTGGAAGCCCAAGGGATTAGAAAAGGGCTCGATAACCCGAGAACCTTCGTTCATTGACGCAACCGGTGAAAGGTTGACTGCAACCTTCGTTTGGTGGAAGCCCAAGGGATTAGAAAAGGGCTCGATAACCCGAGAACCTTCGTTCATTGACGCAACCGGTGAAAGGTTGACTGCTCTATATGTGTTCCTGACGACACATGGACATGAGAGTTGGTGGAAATCTGATCTAGATATTCCCTGAGGGACAGAGTTTTGGGAGATTATATTAAAGCTCGACGTATGGCTTGAAGATTATGTAAGTTTTTTAAACCCGAAGTCACAGAGGTCATTTTGTGTCATATGTATTCATGTGTGTTATTCTTTTTTTTTGCAGCAATTAGATGAGGCGTTGTTGGTGCAGTATTATTGCATGAAGATATTCCCTGCGATATTTAAGAAACTTTACATTTGTCCTGTTGCTTTCATGCAGATCCTCAAGATGTGGTCGTACGAGGATATGGACATTTTACTGGAATTTCTTAGTGATTGTTTGAATGTCAAGTATTCATTCAGAAGTACGGAACCAATGAGTGATTTCGAATGTTTTGTCTCGGTACTAAACATTCCATCGCTCACGAATATATATGTAGGATGTCATTGGGTAGCCATCAAAGCAGATTTCAAAACCCGATGCTTCACGATATACAACCGCCACGGAGGATTAAGGAAACACATATCGATCCGGTGATTGAGAAGCTAAGAAAAGTTGTCCCCAAGATGTTCATTCTCGAAGGGTTTCCTTCTTTGGCTTCTGGAGAATATGAATGGAAATACGAGTATTATGAAGGTGTGATATAGAAGAAAACCTCGAATGACTGTGGTGTTTACGCCTATAAATTCGTAGAAGCCTCATAAACGAAAGCACGTAATGTTTTGCACTACATTTGCGACGAAAATGTTCCGTCCATGCATGAGAAGATTGTGGCTGAGATATTTAGTAATGGAAAATGTATCCCTCCACCCAAAGATTAACTTGGTATTTGGTATATTGTTATTTTTTTGCGAATGGAAGATGTAAATATTTGGTACGTTGTTATTTTTTAAATATTTGGTACATTGTTATTTTTTTTAAAAAAATTCATAATAATAAAAGGACTCGCAGGGTCAAAGGTCGAACGGATACAAGGGTCGCAAGGGACCGAGGGCTGCAGAGGGATACAAGGGTCGCACGGGTCCAAGGGTCGTAGAGATACAAGGATCGCAGAGGTACAAGGGTCGTAGAAATACAAGGTTCGTTCGACGATCCTTTTACCTGTTCGACCCTTGACCCTGCAACCCTTTTACCCGTTCGATCCTTGACCCTGCAACCCTTTTACCCGTTAGACCTTTGATCCTGCGACCCTTGTCCATCTTCAAAACAAATTTTAAAAATAATAAAAATAATTTATTTATTTATTTACAAATACAATTATTTACAAATAATATGAATAGTTTATTATTTATTATTTACAAATACAATTCTTTACAAATAATATGAATAATTTATTATTTATTTTTTACAAATAAAATTATTTACAAATAATTGACTCAAATATCTGCGACCCTTGTCCATCTGCGACCCTTGGATCCGTGCGACCCTTGTCCCTCGCGACCCTTGTCCCTCTGCCACCTTTGTTACTCGCGACCCTTGGGCTCCTGCGACCCTTGTCCTCTTTCGACCCTTGTCCCTCTGCGACTCTTGTTACAATAATAGTAAATCCACAAAAACAATGATACTAGCAATAATACTTACTATTGAATCATTGTAAAAAACCAAACAAATACAAACATGAAGTTTAAGTTCGAAGGAATATTCTTGTTCAAAGGAGGTTCAGAGTAATCAAAATACAACTGAAATCGAACTCTGTTTTTGTTAAGGGAAAAACTGAAGCAATGGTGTTGGTCCACCGAAATACAGTTTGACTACGAGGGTAAAACCCTCTGTCAGTCCATGGTCGTGACAAAACTTTCTCCAAACCCTTCTGATGGAAGCGCCACCACGTGTCACGGGCCTTAGATATGCCCCCACGACAGTCCGTATTGTATCATCAGATATATCTTACATCGTCTATGGTAAAGACCTCTCGACCTCGCAAACCCTATCGGAAGTGTCTGCAACATCCGTAGAAAGGAATAAAAATCGTGAAAATCCTTACCCAAGTCGCGACATCACCCAAATCTGTATTGAAGTCACTTACCAATGCATCTACGACCAGATTCGAACGAGTGACTGGTACCACCGTGACAATCCTCTAAGCAAGAGTGGCGAAGGTGAGGTAAAAGACCATGTCACTTTTGTGAGTGAAAATTAAGTAATACCCAATACGTAAGGTTGTTGGAGAAATCTTTCCACCCATTAGTTAATCTGGAGCCATCCCCCAACTTGACTTACCATGTTCTATTAGACCCATTCGATTTAAGCGTTGTCATGTTGTTGTCCCTCGTTTTCCCGTAAAATAATCATCGAAGAAGATCTTCGGGATGCCCTGTAACAAAAAACGAAAAACAAAGTCAAATTTGTATATTCTCTATATGTAATATACCGACAGAGAGATAGATGAAGAAGATTACAATGTAGTTCTCCATATTGTGCGGAAAAATCTCTCTGAAGAAAGAAAGAAAATGTGGTATTTTCAGAAAAAATTGATGGAAGATGATGAGAGTTAGAGAGAGAGTGTCTGTCATTATTGTAAAAAAGGAAACGTCTGCAATTCGAAAAGACATGACCCGATATCGAATCGCCATCATATGGAATTCGAAAAGACATGACTGCAGAAGTACAAGGGTCGCATATGTTATGTTTTTTCAAAAAATTTCAAATTTGATGAAAAGTTCGGCCGGAATTTTGGTGACGGAATTTTCGGCGGGTCGCATGGGTCACATATATGCGAAATCAATGGATTTACGGGTTAACAATGATACAATATCAAAAATCAATCAAAACAATATATTTACAACGTCAAACTAATTAATGCCAATTAAGGGTTGCATGGGTCGCATGGTCACATATAAGGATCAATAAATGCGAAATCGACGAATTTACGGGTTTATAATGATAAAATGTCAAAAACCAATCAAAATAATACATTTACAACGATAAACTAATTAATGCAAATTGAGGGTCTCATGGGTCGCATGGTCACATATAAGGATCAATAAAAGCGAAATCGACGAATTTACGGGTTTATAATGATAAAATGTCAAACACCAATCAAAACAATATATTTACAACATCAAACTAATTAATGTCAATTGAGGGTCGCATGGGTCGTTTGGTCGCATATATTGATCTATAGATTCAAACTCGATGAATTTATGGGGTTTATATAATGATAAAATGACAAAAACATATCAAAACAAAACATTTGCAACATCAATCAATGGTTAAAACAGATTATGACCCATGTGTCCCTAGTTGAGTTGTGTATAACCAATGCCTGTGTTCCAAAAGCGATAGTAGTGTTTAAAGAACTCGTCGGATGAGTTTGACAACATTTCAAAAAATACATTCAAAATTTTGTTCAAATGTTGATATTATTTATATTATTGTCTATATTGATTCTAAATTAGACATATACAACTCAAATATATTGATAATGACGTATATATAATGACATGGGTCGCATGGTCGCATATAAGGATCAATACATATGAAATCGATAAATTTACGGTTTTATAATGATAAAATGTCAAAAATCAATCAAAACAATACATTTACAACGTCAAACTAATTAATTCCAATTAAGGGTCGCATGGGTCGCATTGGTCGCATGAGTCATATGTGTTCGCATGACGCATGGATCAGCTGAGTCGCACAAGGGGTCATATTGGGTCGCATGAGTCGAATGTGTTCTAATTTAATCCAATTGAGAGTCGCATGGGTCGAATTATAATGAAAAATTTATCGAATTATAATGATGAAAGTCACAGAAGGTTTAATTAAAATAATACAAATAATATAGTATTACACACTCACTAACTAACAAACCTTTCTTTTTTTTGAAGTCGGCGTTGTCTCGGTTGTCACGTTCCAAACTGGATCAGTGATGCTGGCTTTTGAAGATGGGGTTTGTCTCGACGAAGAAGATGGGGTTTGTCTCGACAAATATGAGGTTTGTATCGACGAATAAGATGGAGTTTGTCTCGACAAAGACGGGGTTTGTCTCGACGAAGATAGGGTACTTCTCCGAGCCTCACCGGGTCCAGGATAACGATTCTCTTTAGGCCTTCCGCTTTGCCTTTTCTCAGCCAGCATAGTACATAGAACCGTAACTTCAGTATATTGAGGAGGAATGTCCCAATCACCGCAATCAGGAACTGGATACACGGTTTCTTGGTAAGCCAAATGCCATGTCTCCCGAAGGTAGTATTTTGAACATAGATCTGGTATCTTGTGACCTTTACCAACCTTATGTGCTGTCGTAATTGCGTGACTGCATGGATACTTATTCACATATAACATTTTGCATTCGCACGTTCTTTTTTGAAGACTCACTACAAATCTTCTACCCATCTCATTTCTCACCTCATACTCATCACTCAGACTGTTCAATTCAATAACATCATACTTGGTTGCCTATCCAAACCGTTCATGTAACGTTTTCTAAACGTAAGGTGTTAACTTTTGAGAATCATCACGGGTAGCTGTTTCTAACCTATACCTATTGAACCATTCTATTGTCTTTCCCAAACAAATATCTAAAAGCCCTAGGATCGTAAACTTTTTTTTACTTCTTCAACGTTGAATTTATTGACTTGGCGTCATTAGTGGTTAATAAGTTGTACATTTATCCCTTAAATTTGCATCTTGTCCACTTAACGGGATCAAGTTCCTCTTTCTCCAAATACTTTGCAACATTAGGATACCTGCGCAAAGGTAAAAAAGGTCAAAATGGCCACAACAGTCACAAGGGTGGCACAGGTACAAGGGTCGCAGAGATATAAGGGTTGTAGAGGATCAAAGGGTCGAAGGGGTACAATGGTCGCATGGGTACAAAGGTCGCAGGGGCACAAGTGTCGCAGGGGTACAAGGGTCGCAGATGGGTACAAGGCTCGCAGAGGTGCAAGGGTCGGAGAGGGGTACAAGGGTGGCAGAGGTGTAAGGGTCGCAAAAGGGTACAAGGGTCGTAGAGGTCACAAAATTCATTTTTGTACCTGACCTTCAAATCATTCAATAACACTTTAAATTCGTTCTACGTGTATGCTACTGCACATTTGAAGAACATTTGCGCCACAGTATCACCCTTTGAAGTCTTTCTACCTTGCCATTTATTGACGTAGCTCTTTATATTTTGTGATATATGACGCGCACAAAAACCATGATCAGCCCTTTTATACACTTGTTTGACTGCCTTGATCAAGCTTTTATGGCGATCAGATATCACAACGACATCACGTCCGTCTGGTATCACCTCTTTCAACCTTGACATAAACCACGTTCATGATTTGTCCTTCTCTCTGTCGACTATTCCCCATGCAATAGGATATTGGTGATGCTAACCATCTTGGTGGTCGCCACAATCAATGCTCCCTTGTACACTCCTGCCAGAAATATTACATCCACAACAACCACTTTACGCATGTATTTTCATCCTCTTATAGCCGCTCCGACGGTCATAAAAAGGTATTTGGAGCTTTTCCCATCACTGTCGAGCTGAAGATTTGCGACAGATACGAGATTTTTTCTGTAAACATGTGCAACCACCCTGGAAGCCTCCTATAATGTTCAAAGTCATTACCACGAATCTCCATCAAATACGATACATTGACACCGTTTTTTGCTTTTACATGAGCCATCAATTCTTTTGCTGGAGGTGTTTCATAATTTTTAGCATATTCCTTTTTCAAATAATCCTTAACCATTTGCGTTGTACCCTTTTTAGCTTAGGTCCATTTAGATACAGGTGAACATTTATGAATGGGATGGTGTGTTCTCACACTAAACCGTTCGGAATTCGGGATTACTGTCACGCATAATTTCCATTTACAACCACTTCCGACAAACTTGCATCGTACTTCCCACAGCTTCGTATCAGATCTCAATTTTGTATATCTAAACGAAGCTTCAATTGAACCCTTCCTTACAAATGTTTGTACATCCTTCTTGCTATCAAACTCTTGCTCAATTTTAAGATCCAATCCATCTTCGAACTCGAAGATATTATTTTCGCTATCGTGAACTACCATTTCCGAGTTGTTCTCTCCATCACCATACTTATGTCTGTTGGCACATCAGAATCAACTTTATTACTGCAAAAAACAACTCCATCAACTAAACACTTCATGGCACACCCACCATCTTCTCTTAATCCGCCTGTATGTTCACTATCAGAATTATCCGAATCCAAAATATTTATTGTTTCCGAATTACTCTCAACTTTACTTTTGTTATTTGGACCTACAATAAAATAGTCATCATAATCTATAACACCTCGATCCTCACATTCTTTAGTAATGCTTCACAAAGTAGGAATTAGAGGCTCAATTTCTCACTCAATTTCGATTTCACACTTCACATTTGCTGATTCTATCTCCACGTACAGTAGTGGTTTCCTCTTATGCGATCAAATAGATAACAAATAAGATGATTGTCATTCATTATATATGTCGGCCTTATATTTTCACAAATATTGGGCAAATAACTTAACTTCAACTTCGTTGTATTATTTCCCACCATCATCTCCGCGCATAACTCATCAATCAGTTGCTGGCATGTCAGACTAACCGGAGGACAATAGAAAAATACTCTCTGATTTTCCTGAACTCTACCAACCCATTCAGATTCTCCATTTGGATTTTTCCCATTTACTATCATACAAAAAATAAATTAGTGTGATTTCTCATCCACCGTATCCATTACACATGTAACAAAAACATAAAAATAGGGGTAAATTCTGTGACCCACTGCGATCGTACGACTCGATGAGACTCTATGACCCAATTGGACCGTGCGACCCTTGTACCTCTGCGACCCTTGTACCTCTTTGACCCTTGTACCCCTACGATCCTTTGACCCTTCTGCGACCCTTGTACCCCTGCGACCCTTGTACCCCCTCTGCGACCCTTGTGCCTCTGCGACCCTTGTACCTCTACGACCCTTGTACCCCTGCGACCCTTTGACCCATTTGCGGCCCTTTTACCTCCGCGACCCTTGGACCCCTGCGACCCTTTGACCTTTGATCCATTTGACCCCTCGATGAGACTCTGTGACCTAGTGTGACCGTGCGACTCTGTGACCCAGTCACTAAATGCGATTATTTGACATTCAATAAATATGACTCGTTTAAACTCGTTTTCAATAAGCGAGTCTTATATTGATTCAGTGCTTCATAACTCACAAAAGAAACAAGAAAAACACAAGAGAAACACGAAAAACTCACTATACATACCTGGTTTTTCTGCAGAATGTGCTTAATTGCAAGTTTCTTTGTTAACAACAAACGATTTCAACCTATTGGCAGCGAATCTGATGCCGATTTCAAGCTACTCTCGCCGAATCTGTTGTGGTGTGGGAGAATAGTAATTTTCGCGCCATAGGAGAGAGAGAAATAGAGGTGCTCCGGAGGAGAGAGAAAAATTGTCGACAAGGGTGACATGGGATTATCAATATTTTAAGGATTGATTTGAAGTTGAAACTTTTTTTTCAAAAAAAATATATTTTTAAAGTATTTTAATCCTACAAAAGTATTTTTGAAGTTTTTCGTTTGAAAGATATTCAAGCTTTGAGAGAACGAGTGTTAATACTCTTAGGTACCATCATTCTAGAGATAATTGATTGAAAATAAGGTGGTGAGAGCAAATACAAGTTTAATTTGTTATTGTTATATTTATGGTTTAATTTGTTATTGTTATATTTATGGTTTAATTCAAAATGAATTAATTGGGTTAGGTTGATTAATGAATAAGAAACAATATTTGAAAAAAAAATACATACTCACAACTAATGAATATTATCTTAAACTTTTTTAATTTAACTACTATTAAAATTCTATTGATTTAAATATGAAAATTCAGAAGTTTAGATATTTTTTTATAAACAAATAAAACTCTTTAACATTAAGTACATAAACTTGTTTAAAAAAATGGGTGTTGAATTTATGGAATTTCGTGGTTTTTTTATCAATATTTTGAACATTCTTGACCGTCACGTATTGATCTTGATCGTCTATTCCCGCATACGTTCTGGATAAATAAGCGATTTCTATCCAAATCAAATGTGATTTTTTTTAAAACACATCGTGTTTGTATTTTGTAAATCACAAAAAAAATCCTAAATTTTGTATGAAAAGAGCATTGAATTCAAATTTCAACGTCTGGTTAGTTGAGCAGTGCAACCAACCAAAAGAATACTAATCAAATTTTAATCATAAATAAATTACAAAATGTCCAAATTCCACATAAGATAAGACAAATATTTAAAGTGATATGACAAGAAAGCCCTTGAGAATAGACATCTTAAACATGTGCTGTTCTTGCTTCTGATGTTTTGCTTTCTGTTGAAGCTGACCGGCGAGAAATCGAAGGGGCGAGAAAAACCGCCCTGTCGAGAGGAAACCCTAAGGGAAAGGACGAAATGAGAAGTTCTGGAGTGTTCCTTCAGACCCGCGAAATGAAGCTTGCAAGCGGGCCGAGACGATGACACGACCCAAGGAAGGAGAGAAACACGCGGTCCACGAGAAGAAACGGTTTGGATGCAGCAGCCCAGAACGTAGAAGCCCATGCCAAATTCGTGAAGCCCATGCAAAATTAAGAACAAAGGGATCATTTTGAGATAAAAACAAAAGAACGGTAATGAGTTAAAATAGTAAGACATTGCAGGTTTGATTTAAGGTCAAAGGCTATATGTAAGGCATATTTTGAGGGTATTGTAAGAGTTTTGTCTGAACAAGGACAAACTCATTTTTGTATGCTTTTTAATATATATGAAAGATAGAACCGTGTGAGGAGTATCACACTGGAAAAATAGTATTGAGTTCTTCAAAATACAAAACACAAACAAGAGAGAATAGTGAGGGATTCTAAGAGCCATACGAGCAAATATTACAAGCAAGTCTATTTTTATTTTATTAGTTTGCATAAGTATTACTAAGAAGATGGAATAGCTCATGACTCATCAAATTTATTCATGAGCTCATTAACAACAACAACAATTGGTATCAGAGCCCTTCGGATCTAAAGACCGAGAGGGAGCACAAGCACAAGCAATTACTTGCAGCACAAGGAACATCCCAAAGTAACCAGCACGAGGAACAAGTTAAAGGATGAAGAATACACCACCAATTCCGATATTTGATGGTAAGAGCTACAATCTCTGGGTAATCAAAATGAAGGCTTTACTCAGGTCAAAACTACTATGGAAAGTAGTTACAGAGGGACTGCCCGAGAAACCATGGGTACAGGCAGGTCCTGTGGAAGAAGAAATGCAGAAGGCTCTACAACTGTGGGAAGAGACTGAAGCAAAAGACCAGACTGCACTACAGCTTCTGTTTAGTGCAGTCACATATGATATTTTCGCAGCACACATTTCAGTGTGTGAGACTTCGAAGGCAGCTTGGGATCTCCTCAAAGAAAGGTTTCAAGGAGACCCCAAGACAGCAATGATAAAGCTCCAAAGGCTTAGAGCAAGTTATTACACATTGAAGCAAGGAGAGAAGGAAACAATTAAAGAGTTTGCTAATAAGTGACGGAGTTGGCAAACGAAATGAGGGCTTTTGGAGATGAGATAAAAGACGACACTTTGGTTTCGAAGATATTGTGTTCATTACAAGAAAGATTTGACCCTTATGTTGGGGTCATAGAGCAGACAAAAGATCTCACAACACTTACAGTGGGTGAGTTGGTAATATCCTTGCAGTCTTAGGAGGCAAGACTGGAGGATAGGCATGGTGGCAATCTGGAAGGTGCTTTCCAGGCAAGGAACAAGGGTCCCAAGAAATCAGGGCCAAGTAAGAAACCATTCGGCAAAGGGGATTTCAAGTTTAAAGGAAAGAAGTTTTGCAGTATTTGCAAAAAGGATAATCACCAGGAGAGCAACTGTTTCTTTCGAAACAAGCAAAATCAAGGAGAACAAAACAAGCAGAACAAAAGCAAAGAGTGTTACACTTGTGGCAAGTTAGGCCATTTTTCGAGAGATTGAAAAGGCAAGAGCCCTATGCAGAATCAAGCACACGCAAATCAGCAAGAAGAAGAAGAGGAGAATGCATTGTTTACGGCAGCACACTTGACGCATGAATTGTTTGAAGGAGACGTGTGGTTAGTGGACAGTGGTGCTACTAATCACATGGCAAAACATGAAAGTTATTTCACAACTCTAGATAGATATTTTAGAGTACATATAAAGGTTGGAAATGGAGAGGTTTTGACCACTGCCGGCAAGGGAAACATTCAGGTTGATACAAAGAAAGGAGTGAAGACTATTAAGGATGTTTTCTGGGTGCCGAGGTTGGACAAGAATCTGTTAAGTGTGCCGCAGATGGTGAGGAATGGCTATGAGGTAATCTTCACCAAAGAGAAGTGTTTGATAAGGGATAAAACTGGCTCAAAGGTGGTTGAAGTTAAGATGGTTAAGAAGGCGTATCCTCTGAAATGGAGGATAGCAAAGGTTGCCGAGGAGAAGATGAGTATTTCAGACCTATGGCATAAGAGACTAGGTCACACTGGTTTTCACAACTTGGAGAAATTACAGAAGGAGAAGATGGTGAAGGGTTTGCCACAGCTAACTGTGGTGAAGGAAGTCTGTGAAGCTTGCTTGAAGGGCAAGCAACACAGACAGGAAATTCCTAGGAGTTCAGAATACAAGGCAAAGCAAGTGTTGGGTCTGATACGCACAAACCTATGTGGACCCATGGAGACACCCTCACTGGATGGGAGTGTCTATCTGTTAACATTTACAGATGACTACTCCCATATGACTTGTATTTTTCTTGCGGCTCAAGTCAGACACATTTGCAACTTTCAGAAGGTTTGTAAGCCAGGTTGAGAACCAGACATAGAAGAAAATAAAAAAGTTGAGGCCAGATAGGGGCTTGGAGTTTAATTCGAAGGATTTTTCAGACTATCTGGTTGAGAAGGGAATTTTAAGGGAGCTCAGTGTAGCTTATACACCCCAGCAGAACGGGGTTGCAGAACGAAGAAACCACACCTTAATGGAGATGACTAGGTGCATGTTGAAGGACAAGAAAATGCCTAATAGGTTTTGGGCAGAGGGAGTATTCACAGCTACCTACATACAAAACAGATTGCCTACAAGGGCATTGGAATACAAGACACCATTGGAGGTTTGGAGTGGGCACAAACCCTCCATTGGACACCTACGAGTTTTTGGGTGTCTATGCTATAAGATGGTGCCCACACAGAAACGGAGTAAACTGGATGATAAGTCTCAGGTGGGTGTTTTTGTTGGATACAGTAGTCAAAGCAAAGGCTATCATATATATGTGATAGAGACTGGGAAGGTGGAAGTGTCTAGAGATGTCATTTTTGACGAGGACAAGAGCTGGAATTGGGAAAGAACAGAAGATGAAAAGGATAGTTTTAATCCTGTGGTACATCTAAATCCACAGAGTTCCAGAAATCCAGAGGGAGTTCTCGCCACAACATTTGAAGTTGGGAGTTCCTCTGGACAGAATAGTGAGAGCCTTAGGAGAATGACACCACCTACGACTCCACTACAACTTTCACTCTCAAACACGCCATCATCACAAGAGGTGAGCACTGGAAATACCAGTGAGTCATCACGAGAGGTACACAGAACACGAAGATTAAGTGATTTGTACATGATAGAGGAGGACTTAGAAGGGGTACAACCTGAGTAAAGCTGCTATCTAGCTATGGTGGAACCCTTATCCTACGAAGAGGCTTTGAAACATCCAGAATGGAAGCAAGCAATGGACGAGGAAATGGAGATGCTCCATAAGAACCAGACATGGTATCTTATGGAGAGACCCTCACAGAAGGTGATAGGGGTCAAATGGATTTATAAAATCAAGACAGATGAGGAAGGACAGGTTAAGAAATATAAGGCAAGGCTGGTAGCAAGGGGATTTTCACAGACATATGGTCTGGATTATGGGGAGACTTTTGCCCCTGTTTCAAGGCATGACACGATAAGAACCCTGATTGCTATTGCGGCTCAGAAGGATTGGCCTTTACATCAAATGGATGTAAAGTCAGCTTTTCTGAATGGTGAGATTGAGGAAGAGGTCTATGTTGAACAGGCACCAGGATATGAAGTACATGGTTCTGAACATAAAGTTTTATGTCTTAATAAAGCATTATATGGTTTAAAGCAGGCTTCAAGGGCCTGGTATAGCAAGATAGACACGTTTTTCTTGCAAGAGGATTGTGTGAGAAGCCACTGTGATGCAGCCATGTACATCAAAGTGGTTGGAGGTAATATTCTGGTTGTTTGTTTATACGTGGATGATATTATACTGTCAGAAAACAATTTTAAGTTGATTGAAGATTTCAAGGTTAAGTTAAGCTCAACTTTCGACATGAGTGATTTGGGTTCATTGAAATTCTTTCTGGGATTTGAGGTGAAGAACCTCAGTGATGATATTTTTCTAAGCCAGGAGAAGTATGCAACCAAAATTCTTTCGAAGGTTGGTATGCAGGACTCAAAGGGAGTGACAACACCCTTGACTCAATACTGCAAGTCGAAAGAGGACGGCGAAGAACTTACCGACCAGACGATGTATCGCAGTATGGTGGGAGGCATCCTATACCTTGCTGCTACACGTCCAGATCTCGCATTTGCCGCCTCGTACCTGTCATGAAGCAACGCAAAACCGACAGTCTCGAGTCTACAAGATGCAAAAAGAGTTTTAAGATACGTAAAGAAAACAAAGGACTACAGACTAAGGTTTAAAAGGGTTGAGTATGCAGATCTAGTAGGCTATGCTGATGCAGACCTAGCAGGTAGCCTACATGACATGAGAAGAACAAGTGAATACTGTTTTACGATCGGAAGCGCTGTGTTTAGCTGGGAAACACAGAAGCAATCGATCGTGGCTCAGTCGATTGCAGAGGCCGAATACATGGCCCTGAGTGAAGCGACGAACCACGCGACATGGCTAACAAGATTATTTGGTGAGCTAGGTTTTTGCATGCAGACAGGAGTGCCGATCTGCAGCGATAGCATGACTGCTATAGCCATCGGAAAAAACCCGATAGACCACAAGCGAACCAAGCATATCAAGATACGGTTCCATCTCAAGCAGAGGGAAGGATAGACTTACGCTTTGTTCAGGGAGAGGAGCAGTCGGCGAACATTTTGACGAAGGCGCTTCCCACCGGACGGTTCTGCGAGCTGAGGGAGAAGATCAGAGTGGTTCCTCGACCGGCCAGGAGGGAGATTGTTGAAGCTGACCGGTGAGAAACCGATGGGGCGAGAAGAATCGCCCTGTCGAGAGGAAACCCTAAAGGAAAGGACGAAATGAGAAGTTCTGGAGTGTTCCTTCAGACCCCGTGAAATGAAGCTTGCAAGCGGGCCGAGACGATGACACGACCCAAGGAAGGAGAGAAACACGCGGCCCACGAGAAGAAACGGTTTGGATACAGCAGCCCAGCAGGTCAGGCCCAGAACGCAGAAGCCCATGCCAAATCGTGAAGCCCATGCAAAATTAAGAACAAAGGGATATTTTGAGATAAAAACAAAAGTACGGTAATGAGTTAAAATAGTAAGACATTGCACGTTTAATTTAGGGTCAGTTATATGTAAGGGCTATTTTGAGGGTATTGTAAGAGTTGTCTGAACAAAGACAAATTTATTTTTGTATGCTTTTTAATATATATGAAAGATAGAACCATATGAGGAGTATCACACTGGAAAAATAGCATTGAGTTCTTCAAAATACAAAACACAAACAGGAGAGAATAGTGAGGGATTCTAAGAGCCATACGAGCAAATATTACAAGCAAGTCTATTTTTATTTTATTAGTTTGCACAAGTATTACTAAGAAGATGGAATAGCTTATGACTCATCAAATTTATTCATGAGCTCATTAACAACAACAACACTTTCATATCTGCGATATCAGCTCTTCCACCACATCCATGGCTGTACGAGGAAGACCTAAGAGCACATTGATGCTTCTTCTCTCTTCTCCATGAGACAAAAACAGTATCGCTTCCTTCTCAGGCAAGGCAACAGGACCAGACCACACCGGTTCCCCCCATCCGAAATCTGTCGTATGAAACGATAATCTCAACCATGTCGTGATCAGAAGCGTCGATGCGAGAGACGGCCTGGTCCTTGTAACCTCTAAGTAATCGATGGCAGACCTCATGTACCCATCATTCACCATCTTGATCGCATTTCGGACTAACCCGACTGCGAAAGCCAACGGCTTTTCGACAAGCTCACCAGCTTCACAGATGGCATTTGCCAGAAGGATTCCGTTCCCGAAATACCCTTTTGGAAGAGGAGGCTCGAACTTGGCCCTTCCATCGACGGCGAACAGAAGTTTGGTCTTTTGGTCATTCAACATGTTCAGGGCCTTGGTTCTTGATCTCCAGACGAAAGCCGATAAGGCCTCAAAGGTTGTGCAGTTCTCAAGAGCTTCGCCGTTTTCAGTGACTTTCAGCTTAAGTTTCTTGATCTTTTCCTGATCGAAACAGAAGGATCTGTAGAGTATGGGCTGGTCTGAGTAGAGGGCGTCGATGTTGGATATGTCGTCTATCTCCGCAAACTCTTGATGGAGATGTTCTATCTTGGGAGGGTTTCGAGCTCTCAGAATGGTTCTGTCTAAAAAAGGAAGGGTCGTTAGAGGTAAGCCTCTGGCTGTTTGGCCCCAGGAATTGACAAACTCCATGGCTCCGATGCCGTCTAACATGCAGTGGTTCATGCACAGTCCAAGAACAAAGCCTCCACATTTGAATTTTGTCACCTGTTTGTTTATAATCAAACAATGTATCGATTCGAACAAATCCTTTTATAAATCTGAAAAGAGATTGCTTGAAGAGCAAGAAACCTGAGCTGTAACAGGAGGAATCTCGAGAATGTTGCTGGCATCAGGAACATCATAAACCAGCTTTCCAAGAGTCTCGGGTTCAGGTTTAGTTATGTCGCCGATCTCATCCATTGTACAGTTTGCTTCTGCCTCCACAAACACAACTCCTTCTTCCGTACAGTCCACTGTAAGTTTACCTGATCACCATTATGAAGACTATTAATTACCATAAGATTATGATCATAATCATGAAGTGATCATTAATATGAAATATAACTTTTACCTTGAGGGCTAATGGTGAAGTATATATAACTTTTACCTTGAGGGCTAATGGTGAGCCTCCCAGCAAGAGGATAATAATGAACAAGAACCTTACTGAGAGCATTCTTGATAACGTCGACTGCATCTTCATTTCCTCTCTCCTCTCTCTTGAAACAATAGATCGTTCGGAAAATCACAGCAAGGTTCTGATCAAGATTTGACAAGAAATAAAGACCCTTTTGAGTTTCAGATTCGGGTTTAACCAAAGTAGGTTCCTTTTGAAAGACATTAAGATGAAAAGCTTTGATGTTGCAGCTGTTACTGTTCATGTTGTTGTTGTTGTTCTCCATTGACGCAGCAACCTGTAAATATCTCTAAAGTGAATTAAAACAGAAATGAAAGACAAAAGGATTTAAGCTAAAGAGAAAAGAATACAAATACACAGACCATATTGTCGACACAATGTTATATAATGACTGGAAAAGAAGGCAGAAAATGTGGCGATTATGGAAACACCAAATCCTTTTTAGTTGTTTGATCAGAAAACGGCTTTTTAACTGTATTGAAAGGTATGGAATCTAATTTGGTCCTATCAATATAGATATATAGCATATGTATATATGGGTAGGAAATGGGTAATGTGGGGCCAAATAAAAAAATTTGACCTTTCTTAATTGAGAGACTGTTAGAGACCAATTGGAAAATGTTTTTTTTTTTATTTTTTTGGTTACATCAAATTGGTGGAACTTCAAACTTCAAAATATCTCTATAGGACTAAAGTGCTTCAAAAATATCTTTGACTGAAAAAAAAAATTTCAACTTCAAATTTACCCTTAAAATATTGATAATTCCATATTAGCCTTGACGATAATTTTTCTCTCTCCTCTAGAACACCTCTAATTCTCTCTCTCCTGTGGCGCGAAAATTACTGTTCCCCCACACCACAACAGATTCGGCGAGAGTAGCTTGAAATCGGCATCAAATTCGCTGCCAATAGGTTGAAATCCTTTGTTGTCAACAAAGAAGCTTGCAATTAAGCACGTTCCGCAGAAAAACCAGGTATGTATAGTGAGTTTTTCGTGTTTCTCTTGTGTTTATTGCAATTATTGAAAACGAGTCTAAACGAGTCATATTTATTGCAATGTCAAAGGTGAGAGAGTGGGTCACAGAGTCGTACGGTCGCACTGGGTCACAGAGTCTCATCGAGGGGTCAAAGGGATCAAAGGTCGTCGCAGGGGTCCAAGGGTAAAGGGGTCGCAAAGGGTTAAAGGGTTGCAGGGGTCCAAGGGTCGGATGGGAAAGGGGTCGCAAAGGGTTCAAAGGGTCGCATCAACAACCTAGATCTAAGTTTCAAACGAGCTAATAAAAGGGAGAGAATGGATCTAGGGCAAAAGGGGGGCGACGAAGAAAGGGGTCGCAAACGGTTCAAAGGGTCGCATGGGTCCAAGGGTCGCATGGGAAAGGGGTCGCAAAGGGTTCAAAAGGTCGCAGAGGTAAAGGGGTCACAGGGGTCCAAGGGTCGCAGAGGTAAAGGGTCGCAGGGGTGCAAGGGTCGCAAGGGTCCAAGGGTCGCAACGGTCGCAGGGGTCCAAGGGTCACAGAGGTAAAGGGGTCGCATGGGAAAGGGGTCGCAAAGGGTTGAAAGGGTCGCAAAGGGTTGAAAGGGTCGCGGGGTACAAGGGTGGCAAAGGGTTGAAAGGCTCGCAGGGGTCCAAGGGTCGCAGGGGTCAAGGGTCGCACGGTCGCCGTGGGTCACAAAATTTACCCCTCTTTTTATGTTTTTGTTACAGGTGTAATGGATACGGTGGATGAGAAAATCACACTGATTTATTTTTTGTATGATGGTAAATGGGAAAAAAAACCCAAATGGAGAATCTGAATGGGTTGGTAGAGTTCAGGAAAACCAGAGAGTATTTTTCTTATGTCCTCCGGTTAGTCTGACATACCAGCAACTGATTGATGAGTTATGC
>CM071864.1:50326488-50339089 GCA_036759665.1 Gynandropsis gynandra | reverse complement strand
GGACAAGGGTCGCAGGGGTCCAAGGGTCGCAGAGGAACAAGGGTCGCAGAGAGACAAGGGACGCAGGGTCAAACTGGGTCGCTGGGGCGAACTGGGCCGTAAAAGTCGCAGGGGTATTTTGGGAATATCAACATTTATACGGGTACTTTTGAAGTTAGAAATTTTTTCTTTTCCAGGAAGAGTATTTTTGAAGTGTTTTAGCCCTACGAAAGTATTTTTGAAGTTACCCCCATTTAATGCCAACTAATACAATATAAGTATTAAAATTTATAATATAAGAAAAGTGTATATAATAATATTCTATTAATGTAAAATACATGGAAAAATGTATTAGATTATCATTTTAAATGATAAACATGTTCTCTGTCGGAAATTTAAGGCCCAACGACATGATGGAATGCTTCAATATTTCGCTAGACCATTTCTCAAGAAAAATCATACAAATCATATTTTTTATATTATTTTATAAGATATTAAATATATATCCCAAAATTTCCAGTTTGATTGAGCCATCCAACTACTATCTGTGATCTTGTTAATCATCTTTTCAAATAAATAAGAAAACACGACTGGGATGTAATCAATTAACATATAAAAAAATGGAAAGTGAACCTTCGGATTTAATAATATAAATTAATCAGTTTATTATCCATTGGCGCTGAATTAAAATCAATATATTTTATTATTAAATCCATAAATTAAGTGTATTATCGACTTATTCAATCTCTTGAAAAAATTAAATAATAAAAAATACATTCGATTTATTTTAAGTTAAACCTAATGGTTCTATCAATCGATATAAGGTTCGTTTGGTGGTTAAAGGTTTTCATCAACGTTCTGGAATAGATTTTTATGAAACGTTCAAACTGGTCGTTAAACATGTGACGATACGCCTTGCGAAAGAATCCGATTTAACCGTATCCGGATTCTAAAACACCGAAACTCTATTGTGAATTATATCAACATTTGAGAAAATCTAAACAGAAGACCGAAGAAATACTAGAACTGATGGTATACTTGATGCAGCGGAATAGATCTTCTGCCTCTTCGTGCAAAACCGGAAACTTGATATTAATGGGATATATCAAGTAGAGAGATTCTCTGAAATTGTTTGTAAACTGAGGTGATATAATGAAAACCACTATTTCAGAAACCAAATGAATCTCATTTATATAGGCACGTGAATCAAGGACTATAAAACAATAAATAACCGGTTAATTCCAGTTCTGAATAGTTTCATTTAATTTCGCCCATCATGAAATATAAACGATACTACCAAAGGCCTCTATGCATATAATCCTCCCATCCAATTCAATACCGAAGTCCAATCAATTAAACTTAAATCCGATCACATTTAATTTGGACTAAACCGAATGACAACACTTATTCCAAAATTATTCACATATATCGGTCCATAAAATAAGATTAAACCAAAAATCTTACAATCTCCCACTTGGACCATATATGTGACCATAAAACCATGGAATAACCTTAAGAGCGCTCATCAATTGTTGTCATCAAACCGGTATTGAAACCAATCCCGTCCATCGACCATATCAACGTAGAACCAAAGAGATTTAACCACAATATCAATGTAGTTAGACCCACATTTGATTACTAACACAACATAGAAGAACGACATAGATCTGAATGTGGATGCATAGCATGAAGATTACACGTGAAGTGATCGATACATGTCTATCTCCAACTGGTCCTACTTATCGAGATCAACTTAAACCGAATGATACATAGTGAATACCTTAAGCTTAAAACTCAGTAGTTCCGGAAAATAATACTGAAACCAAATAAGCATACATCATAATAATCCAAGAACAAACAAGAATAGATACAATACTCCCACTAAACCGTAATATTGTCGTATAGGATAACACCCATACGAGTAACATGCTCATGAAAGACTTTAGGTATAACACCCTTAGTCAGCAGATCCGCAATAATGGAGTCTATAGCTATATGCTCTATCGAGATTATCCCACTCTGTATCCTCTCACGAACAACAAGATACTTAATATCGATGTACTTTGACTTCGTAGTATTCTTGTTATTATTCAAGTATAATACCGCGGAACGATTGTCACAATAAATCTTTAGCGGTCTATTCACACCAGTCATAATGTGAAACCCAGTGACAAGATTCCACAACCATAAAACTTGATTGGATGCCTCATAACATGCTACATATTCTGCCTCCATTGTGGACGATGCCACAAGCTTTTGCTTAGCACTATGCCAAGAAATAGCTCCACCAGCGAGGAGAAATACATAGCCTGAAGTGGATCGCAGACTGTCGAGACACCCAGCATAATCCGAGTCTGAATAACCAGTGATCTCGAGCTGGTCTGATTGTCTATACACGAGCATATGATCTTTTGTTTTCTGAAGATACCGCATCACCCGTTTAGAAGATTTCCAATGATCAATCTCGGGGTTACTTAAGTATCTTCCTAAAACTCCAACAATGTATGCCAAATCAGGTTGTGTGCAAACCTGTGCATACATTAGACTCCCTATAGCCGAAGCATAAGGAATCTTCCTCATTTCCTGAATCTCCGGTTCAGTCTGTGGGCACTGTCTAAGGCTGAATTTATCACCCTTAGAAATAAGGGTATCTATACCTTTACATCCTTGCATGCCAAACCGCTCTAAAACCTTATCGATGTAACTCTTTTGTGATAAACCCAATATACCCCGAGAGTGGTCTCGGTGTATTTTTATACCCAATACAAAAGAGGCATCACCAAGATCTTTCATCTCGAATTGCTCCAAAAGAAAACTCTTAGTGTCGCACATAAAGCTTACATCGTTACCAGCAATAAGGATATCATCAATGTAAAGGATTATCAATATAAATTTTCTCCCACTGATCTTATGGTATACACAATCATCTACCTGATTCACCTCAAAACCATATGAGATAATTACACGATGAAATTTGCGATACCATTGACGAGACGCTTGCTTTAAACCATAGATGGATTTCCTTAATTTGCAAATATTTTTCTTTAGATCTCCGATCAGTTCTGGTTGCATCATGTAGATAGTCTCTTCAATGTCACCATTGAGAAAGGCTGTCTTAACATCCATTTGATGCAGCTCTAAATCATAATGAGCTGTTAGTGCCATCAATATTCTCAAGGAGTCTTTCGATGAAACTGGAGAGAAAGTCTCTTTGTAATCTATGCCTTCCACATTGCCTAACGAATCACGTTTGGTTTTAAATATCCACTTACAACCAACGGGTTTCGCACCTTCAGACAAAGGTACAAGTTCCCAAATTCCATTGTCATCCATAGATTTAATATCTTCCTTCATGGCATCAATCCACTTTTGAGAGTTAACACTTTGAATGGCTTGATGGACGTTAACCGGATCATCTTCCGTCAACCCAATGCCATTCTCATGTTCATGAAAATATACTATATAGTCATCCGGAATAGCACATCTCCTTTCTCGAGTGGATCTACATGGCATAATTTCCTGATGTAGTTGTTCTTGAGGTTCATGAACTTGTTCCTCATGGATTTTAGGAATGACATTTGGAGTATCTTGATTTGTACCTCGAGCAATATAATCCAAATCATTGCCAACTACAATACTCGGAATAGGAATCATCTCTTGTGAATCAAAAGTTTCATTATCCTCTCCAAAACAAAATTCATCATCCTTTTTCCCAAGTTCAATATCTTCAAAGAACGTCGCTACTCTCGTCTCAAAGATTACCTTTTTCGTGGGATCATAAAACTTATACTCTTTAGATCTTTCCGAGTATCCAACAAAGTAACAGCCTATAGTTTTGGGATCCAGTTTCCTTTCATCGGGTCGATAAGATCGAGCCTCGGCTGGACATCCCCAAATGTGAAAATGCCTTAAGCTAGGACGTTTACCTGTCCATAACTCATAAGGCATCTTAATTGTTACATTAGTTGGTACTTTATTCAGGATATAAACCACTGTCTTTAATGCCTCACCCCATAGGGATTTTGGGTGAGTAGAGAACGATATCATACTTCTCACCATTTCCTAAAATGTACGGTTTTGTCTCTCCACAATACCATTCATGCTAGGTGTACCCGGCATTGTGTATTAGGGAATGATCCCACACTCCTCGAGGTATTTGGCAAATGGGCCTAGACGTTGTTCACCTGATCCGTCATTTCTACCATAGTATTCACCACCACGATCAGTACGAACGACCTTAACGTGTTTATTATGTTGAAGTTCAACATCTGCCTTAAACGCTTTGAAAACATCCAAAACTTTTGACTTCTCATAAATTAGATAAAGGTAACAATATTGACTGTAATCATCTATAAATGATACAAAATAATGTTGACCTTCCAAGAAGCCATAGGAAATGGTCCACATACATCTGTATGTATCAATTCCAAAGTCTCTGAAGTTCGATGTGTACCTTTACCTACTTTGTTTGTCTGTTTCCCCTTGATACAATTGGTACAATGGCCAAAATCTGAAAAATCAAGAGTCTCAATAATTCCGCTTGATATTAAACGTTCCATTCTCGATTTCGAGATATGGCCTAATCTTTTATGCCACAGACCAGTGGAATTTTTATCCATCAATTTAAGTTTCACGCCTCGTGAACCAACCTGTAGGATTTTATTATATGAAGGGATGATATCGAGCATATAATGATTATACAAAATACATAAAGAACCAGTTCCAATCATAACCGAATGAAACGGGAGGGTAAACTTAAGATCTCCGAATGAACAACAAAATCCCAATTTATCCAAAACAGAAACTGAAATTAAGTTTCGCATAAAAGATGATATAATAAAAACACCCTCCAAATCCAGAAATTGGCCAGTCTTCATCAAAAGTCTAAATTGCCCGATAGCTTTCACTTTCACCCTTTTACCGTCAGCTGCATAGATGTATCTTTCAACATCAATCGGTTTTCGGTAATGGAGACAACCCTGCATAGAAATACTTACATGAGTTGAAGCACCTGAATCAACCCACCAAGTATTACTAGGCACTAAAGCTAAATTGACCTCAGAACAAACCAAAGTGAGAGTCAAACCTTTATTTGCACGCCAAGTATGATAGTTCGTGCAAGATTTCTTCATATGACCAGTCTTGTGATAAAAGAAATACTTTTGAACCTTAGCATGATCTGTATTTTTCTTCTTTTGCACATATACTAATCCTAAATCAACGGTTTCATGGCCTTTCTTTCTTTTCTCGATCTTGCCCTTTGAGGTGGTGGCTACAAAAGCACTATATGTCTTTTCCTGCCTCAATCTCTGTTCCTCTTGCACACAGTGGGAAATGAGCTCATTAAGAGTCCATTTATCCCTATGACAATTATAGCTCACCTTAAAATGATTGTATTGTGCAGGGAGAGAGATCAAAATCAAGCACACTAGGACGTCATCCGACAACCCAAGTCCAAGTACCTTTAACTTAGAGGTATTATTAGACATTTTCATAATGTACTCCCGAATACTCCCGTTGCTCTTATACCTCATGGAGACAATTTCCACTAAAAGCGTGATTGTTTCCGCTTTGTCATTTTTGGAAAAGCATTTCTCCAAGGCATCGAGATATTCCTTAGCCAATGTCACCTCACCGGGCACAGAGCCCCTGAAAACTAGAGGAATGGAATGCTTAATGATCATCAAACACGTGCGGTTTGAGGTTTCCCAGCGTTCGAGTTTGTTACGTTCCTCAACAGAACTCGAATCCCTAATCACTGGACGAACCTCCCTAATCGCAAGGTCGTGACCCATCAAAGCAAGCACGATCAGTAAGTGTTCCTTCCATTCTGCAAAGATCGACCCATTCAACATAGGGATCGAACTAATGTTGGCGAAGATACTTGATGTCGATTGCAGAACTGTAAACAAAAGATAGCTCATGTATTAGACTTCCATTCAATAGAACTTTAATTGAATGATAACACAAGATCCAATCCCATCACAAGGCATCTGTGCAATATCAAAATTAGTCTTTGGACATTAATTTCAACTTGCAATAGATGACTCAACACATTAAATAATTAGTGTAAATCAAACATTTCATGCAATGGCTAACCTTTGGGCATACCATCACATTTGTGTCATACCGAAAAATATACACTAATTACCAATGCACACACACAATATAATACTGCCAAACCGTGAATGACCTTTGGGTTTATCAAAGTTCGCATGAATTATATTATGTAACCTCCTCAACGTAATTGAATTAATTATTTTTCTCAAGATTGCCCACTTTGGTAGGATGTTGAGAACTTTAATTAAATCACATACATTGATCAAATAATATATCAATAAACATCATACTTCAGTGAATAACTTTAATTCAATAGCTATGATTTATCTTTATAATTACACAATCCGAATGTATAATTAATCATAGAAAATTACATTCACCGAAATTATAATATGATATTCACAAATATAACATTTGCGCCAATTCTAATCCAAATGAATTGCACAAATTAATTGAAATATAAACCCATCCCAATGCATATATATATATATCTGCAGGTTCGATTCTAAATTTTACCGAATTATTCTCTTGGAATAGATAATACAAACAAACGCTCTCCACAAGAAAAAAAATGACTGCGGAAGAACTGGCAGAGAACACCTTAACTGTGCTAAAAGCTACAGGTTCGAATTCTGTATCTGAAACTTGAGTTGTTTTTTTAAATACACGAATGATCGGGCCGTAATTTTAATTAAAACCGGCCCATATCGAAAATTCTTTAAATGGGCTTTAACCCAGTTTGATTTTTTTAACAGCCCAAACGTTTTTTAATAATAAAATTAAAAAAAAATCAGCCGCCAGCCACCCCGCATTATCCCCTTTTTAATTTATTAATAATAAAAAAATAATGATTATCATTTTTTTTAAAAAAATGTTCTTGCGAGAGTTCATACTCTCATCTATCTTAAACTTCAAATTTCACCAAAAAATTGATTTTCAAATAATAATCAAATCCAATTTTGATATAAACACAATGGATCGACTCTTATACCACTTGAAAGAATCCAATTTAACCTAATCCGCATTCTAAAACTCCGAAACTCTATTGTAAATTATATCAACATTTGAGAACATCTAAACAGAAGACCGAAGAAATACCTGAACTCATGGTATACTTGATGCAGCGGAATAGATCTTCTGGCTCTTCGTGCAAAACCGGAAACTTGATATTAATGGGATATATCAAGTAGAGAGATTCTCTTAAATTATTTGTAAACTGAGGTGATATAATGAAAATCACTATTCAAGAAACCAAATGAATCTCATTTATATAGGCACGTGAACCAGGGACCATAAACCGATAAATAACCGATTAATTCCAGTTCTGAATAGTTTCGGTTAATTTCGCCTATCAGGAAATATAAACGATACTACCAAAGGTCTCTATGCATATAATCCTCCCCATTCAATTCAATACCGAAGTCCAATCAATTAAACTTAAATCCGATCACATTTAATTTGGACTAAACCGAATGACAACACTTATTCTAAAATTATTCACATATATCGGTCCACAAAAATAAGATTAAACCAAAAATATTACACCTTGTCCTTAGTCTTGTTATCTCTTATGGTTGGAATCTTCGCCAATTAGACGTCAACAACGTTTTCTACATAGTCGTCTACATGAGGATGTTTATATGGCTCAACCCCCGGTTTCGTCGACACCGATCGTCCTAATTTCGTATGCAAACTTCACAAAGCAATTTATGGACTCAAATAGATTCCTCGGGTATGGTACTCGAAGCTACGTATATTTCTCATTGGGTCCGGTTTCAAGAATCCATTGATTGATGCATCATTGTTTATGCTACAATCTTCTTACACGCAACTATTTATGCTCATCTACGTCGACGATCTGATTATTACTTGGTCTTTTTCAAAGCAGATTCAATCCTTTGTTAAGACCTTGGCGTCTCCATTCTCTCTTAAGGACATGGGCACTATGTCGTTCTTCTCGGCGTTGAGGCGGTATGTACCTCACATAGCTTCCACATGTCCCAACGCAAGTACATAACCAACCTTCTCCATCGGGTCAATATGCACGACGCCAAACCAATTTTCACGCTAATGGCAACTACATCACGACTCTCACTTACCACCGGAACTCCTCTTCCAGATAGAGGACCATTTCGTCAAGTTATTGTAAGTCTTCAGTACCTGTCCCTTACTCGGCCTGACATAAACTTTGCGGTGAATAAGCTCTCGCATTTCATGCATCAATCGACAAATGAACACTAGTCATGTGCAAAATGTGTACTCAGGTACCTAGCAGGCACTTGAAATAAGTATCTTTATAGATGCCCGCAATACTCTCACACTTAATGCCTTTAGTGATGCAAACTGGACAAGTGATCCTTCAGACTTCAAATCTATTGGAGCATATATTGTCTATCTTGGCCAACATCTCATTTCGTTGTCCTCCAAGAAGCATACAGGTCATTCTTGGTCGTTTACGGAAGCTAAATATCGCTCTGTTGCCAACATATCGGTCGAGCTATGTTGGATTGTAAATCTTCTCATAGAACTTGGAGTCACATTCCCGGCACCTCTAGCAATTTACTATGATAACATCGGTGCCACATATTTGAGTGCTAATCTGATCTTTAACTCGCGTAAGAAACACCTTGTTCTGGACTACCTCTTTGTCCGTGGACAGATTGAGGCCAAAACTCTACGGAATGTTAGCTCCAAAGATCACATCAGAAATCAAAGACAACAGCAGGACGTATCTGAGGAACTTACTCCATCTAAAAGTGTCTTCTGTTTTCCCTTCTCCAGACGTTTCTCAGTGTCCTCCAGCAATGCATGTGCTTCTTCAAGCTCCCTCTCCTCTATCTCCCAAAGGATTCTTTGTCGCCTCCTCTCCTAAAGCTCCGCAACAAGTCTTTTCTGTTCTGCCTCTTCAGTAATCCTCTGAAGCTTAAGCTGTTTTTGCTCCTCTTCTCGTTCCTTTCAAAATCAAGCAGGAAAATATACAATTTTCAGCAGGTCTAAGGTTAAATGTAGACATGATTTCATGTAAAAGAAATACCATTTCCAATTGCTGACGCTCTAGTGCGTCCTTCCTCTTCTCAATGATTGTTTTCCTAGTGATCAGTCTTTTGTGCTCTTTTTCCTCAGTCTCTCCTAGAGTTGGTAATATGTCACCAAGTTTTGATGCCTTAAACGGAGAAGGATACAGCATATCTCTTACTCTGTTCAAAGATTCAGCTAAAATAGCCAGATGATCTCGCAGACCATCAGACTCAATACCCTGTTAAAATTAATTGGATGAAAGAAAATAAGTGAGCAAAATTCCCAGTACATTCAAACACATTGTACAATCAAGAGAGGAAAAAGATATATATATTAAGCATTGAACCAAAGCATACACAAATGCTTACCAGATTTCCAAAAATGACAACACCTTCATGTGGTCAACTTTCATGGCAATGAAATTGTTTTTCACAGCATCCACTGATATCTTCTCAACAACTGAGAAGTCGAAGAATGGGATCAACTGAGATAAACTCTCAGTCAGTTTGGAATAATAAATCATCAACAATGACGCCTTGGGTGTTTTCTTGACCATGCATATCAACCCATAAATATCTTCCACAGAGCGGAAAGCTTCCTGCAGAACAATTGAAGCAAATAATCAAGAAAACCATCCTCACACATAATAATGGAAAGATAGGATAACATGGAAGTAACATAGAAGAGTTCCACACATGGGCATGGAACAGACCTGCCAAAGTCGAAGCTCAGTAGCATCAAATCTTGTGTCCAAATAAAGTTGCAAACTTTCAGAGGCTGATAAGTCAGGTCGATCCCTTTGGTCTCTGTACGTGTTCAGATTTGCCAAATGATCTCTGATAATTTCATAAAGCCTTTGAAACTCAGTAGCTCTTTTATACTGCTTACAAAACTGGAAGGCTTTATGCGCCTTCATCTACAAGATATTTAAAGGCTCAATGAAACAACATTTTATGCCTTATGCCTCAAGGCATGTCTAAATCAGCTGAATGTCAAAATAAAACAAACAAACATTTCCATAATGAAAAACTAACCGCATATAGGGCTTCCAACTTTGAGTTGGTCCGCAAAATCTTAAGAACTGTTCTATAGGTCTCCCGCAAAAACATGAACCGCGGAGTGACCACCTCGTGGGTAGACCTGTCTTTGCCCTTCTCTCAACTGACAATACTAAGCAGCAAATCTTCAAGTCTCTTATCTGCTTCAAGGTCAGCGACATCAGGGCTTCCTCAAGGGCTTTTGCCTGACTACGCGCTTGTTCAGCTTTCTCAGTAGCAAGATGTTAAAAATGCTTGATCACTTCTTCAAAGGAACTAAACTTCACTTGGTGACAAACAATACGGTACTGGATTAATCCATCCTTGGCAAATCGACCTCTCCTTAAATCAACACAAAGGTCCAGATACTTGAACATAGTTTTTTCAAGAGGCTTCTACCACGCTCTGTATCTCTTGGAAGTAATGAGATCATGAAGCGCCTGGAGGGCATCTTGTTTCTGCCCACCATCAATGAGTTCATCAGCCCGCTTCAGTGCATTCTCCGGTCTGGAAAAAGTTGACATGCTTCAGCTGAAGGAAACAGACAATTCAGTGGGCCTGAAATGAACATGGATTTGACTCAATACTTATAAAAAATCGGAATTATTTAACTCAAAACAAAACACAGAGAACAACCAATTTTTACAAACCCACCAGCTAAATTCCAGTGCAGAATCTCCAAAAATGAAAGATTTCGACCAAAAAAAATATAACTAAACCAATAAAATCCATTTACAGTGTAAAAAATTCTGACAAACGCCTAGGAAACATACGCACAACAAAAGATTCAACTATCAGAAACGATATGCCAATGTGAGTTACATTATTTCACATTCAGCTCATAATTTCAGGTGAGGTAATGATTATACATAGCTACCATGCTATCCTCGCCAGGGTTGCGACGCGTTTTCTATGTTATGTGCATTGTACTTTTTAGGGTTCAAAGGCACAGGTAACTCCGATTCCTTTGGTAATCGGTACTTTGCAAATGTCATCATCCTCATTTGCCGTCTTTTTACCCTTATCGGCGCTACGAGTAGGACAATTGGGTGTTGCGGATCTCAACAAAGCAGTTGAAGGACCATTATCAATATGAATATCTTCATGTCCAGTTCCATCGCTGAGGCTAACAGAATTATCCAGGTCAACCTGTTACAATTAAGGAGTGAAGGTGAATTTTAAAGTGCTGACTTACAACAAATAATAAAAAACAATTGACCCCGCCCAAACCTCAAGGTCATCAGGTTCAGTATCAGTGGGTGTAGTAAGTTCTGTTACACGTGTAGCCGTGAAGGAGCGATGGTTCGGTGAGAAATTGTAAGAAGTTACTTTAAGTTGGAATTTGTACCGCTTGCCAACCATGTCATTCAAAAATTTTGGCAATTCATCTCCTTCAGCGCCAGCTTTTAAGTAGATGGGGAAAAAACATTGGAAGGTGAGTACATTTATATCTTAGATAGAGGATTTAGGCTTGGGAGAGTCATTTCCGTTTATAGAGGTCGAATTCTCATCCGACATTAGAGGTCGAGTTCCCCATTGTTCTTAATGCATCTAGAAATTTCGCGCTACATCGGGAGATGAGTGACGTTGATTCCCTAGGTAGAAGATTTAGGCTTGGGAGAGTCATTTCTAGCATTAGAGGTTGAATTCCCTATGGTTCTTAATGCGTCTAGACGTTCCGCACTACATAGGGATATGAGTGACGTTGATTTCCTAGGTAGAGGATTAGATATTAGTTCCCCATCGATTGATACAAACCGATTTCATGATCCATAGAAACATCCATTGCATGTTCCGATATTCCCGACACCCATGATACTCCTCATTATCCTTATTTATCTTCGTTATCCTTATTTATCTTTATTTTCTAGTTCATTATTCATCTATTGATCGATCTTCTTCTCGTGACATCTTAGTTCTAACGTTGCACTAGTCCTCAGAGTTCGACCCTTGTACTACACGAACCGTATACTTGTGGTAGAGTGGTCTTGGAAATAATAAAACTCTGATTTTCGTCCATCAAGTTTTTGGCGCCGGTTCCAGGGACTAATCACGGTTTTAGATTTAGGGTTTCGTTGAGTCAAGATCTAGTCGTTTCCGAGTCTTTTGTTTGTTTTTGTTTTTTTTTTTTGCATTTTTCTTTTATTTTGAGTCATTGCATCTCTTCTATTGTTTGTTACTTTTCTCACGTGCAGAATACTCGGTACATGTCTAGGAGTTCGAGAGGCAAAGAAATCCTCTTCGACCCCGATATCGACAAGACTACGCGAGCGTTAAAGAAACAGCAAAAAGCGAGGTGTAGTGATCCCGAAAATATTGAGGAAACAACAAGTGAGCGAGAAACAGATTTGTCTAGTGAAGAAGAGATGGCACAGGAGGAAGCACCAGAAACCTACGAGGCGTACACAGCGCCTAAACACACGCAGCTTCTCTCCTGCATTTGAAGGCCCGAGATAGACCGGAATAGATTTGAGTTACAGCCGGCCTTCATTCAGATGTTGAGTCAA
>CM071864.1:50313863-50326441 GCA_036759665.1 Gynandropsis gynandra | reverse complement strand
TGTTCGAACATGAAAGCCTACCCCGGAATAAATGATGAAGCGATTATGTTACTTGCCTTCCCATTCTCAGTTAGGGAGCATGCACTCGAGTGGCTCTACACGCTACCCCCAGATTCTATTCATACATGGAGCCAACTCGAGGAACGCTTCATGATGCAATTTTTCTCACCCCACAAGACGCAGATATGGAAGAACAAGTTTAATTCATTTGAACAAGAGGATAAAGAGAGTCTTCCAGAGGCGTGGCTGCGATTTAAAGGATATCAACGCGAATGCCCACACCACGGGATTGATAAAAGATACCTCATCGCTACTTTCATTGAGGGTCTTCGTGATGAAGTTCGAGATTGGTTGAACTCTATTTGTTGAGGTTCTCTACATGACCTCTCGTTCACCGCTATTGAGGCCAAGATTGAGAAGATGGCCGAGGGAAGAAATATTATGTCGGGAGAATTTAATCGCCGCAATCTAGCCAAGGGAGCGGACAGCGAGGTGCTTGCATTGCGAGATGAGCTTGCCGAGTTAAAGTTACAATTGGTAAATATGCACCAAGCCTCTCCCGATTCTCACGGATTCAAGGATGTTGCAGAAGCGAATTACGTTTCCAATAACCCATATTCCAACACCTACAATCCGGGCTGGAAGAATCATCCGAATATGTCCTACAAGAACGCCGATAATGTTTTAAATCTGTTGCAAGGAAACTACCAGCCAAAGCAATTTCAGAATCAGCCACAACATCAGAATTTTCAGTCTAGAACGCAAGGGTATCAAGGGTTTCAGCCGAGAGGAGCACCAGCGCCACTTCCGCAACAAGAAGAGGGGAACACTGAGATCACGTCTATGCTCGCTCAGATTCTACATGGACAAAAAGATATAAATGTTGAGCTGAATATTGTAAGACGAGATCAAGAAGAAGCGAAGAAGCTAATGGCGGAAATGCAGACGCATTTAAAAATCCTAGACACCCAAGTGGCACAAATTATAGAAAATGCTCATAATCGAAAAGGAGTTCTACCGGGAAAGCCTAAGCCGAATCCCCGTGAGCATTGCAATGTCGTCATGTTGAGAAGCGGGATAGAACTTGCAAACGTCACACCTCAGAATTTTGAGAGAGGAGAACGCTCAAAGAGTTCAACGAAGAAGCCTAGCGACCAAGAGCATCAAAAGGAAGTACATGTTGAGGATGAAGAAGAACCATATGTGGCACCTCCACCAAGACGCCATCCACTTCCATTTCCCTCACGCCAAATGAAATGAAATGATAATTCATAATTTGCCAAGTTCGCAGAAAGGTTGAAGAAGATGAAAATTTTTATGCCCTTCCACGAGGAAATCACGCAAATCCCTTCCATCTCGAAGTTCCTCAAAGATATACTCACCAAGAAGCGTAGAGTGGAAGATGAGGCAGTGATGATCACCGCTGCGACACAGCCGTTATCCAACATGGGATATCAAAGAAATTACCCGATCCAGGTACCTTCGTCATTCCTTACAATCTCGGAAACGTTTTCATTCACAATGTCCTATGCGACTTAGGGGCTAGTTTCAGCCTCATGCCGCTTGCTTTGTACAAGAAACTTGATTTGGGAGAGATGCAACCCACGAAAATGGTATTACATATGGCTGACCGTTCGGTGAAACACCAGATAGGCATTGTGGAGGATGTACCTCTCAAGGTAGGCGACTACTACATCCCCGTTGATTTCGTGGTTTTGGAAATGAAGGAAGATGACATCACACCGATCATTTTGGGAAGACTATTCCTAAATACTGTCAATGCCATCATCGACGTTGGGGGGTAAACTAACGATGAAGATAGGGGAAGATACTGTAGAATTCGGGCTGATCAAGAACCTCAAGCAACCACTTTTTGCAGAATCCGTGTTCTCGGTGGATGTGATAGACAAATTGGCAAATGAAGTACTCGAAGAGTCTATGAACGTTGATGTTTTGAGTGACCTATTGTATCCCGCAGCTAGAGGTATGGATCAAGATGATGACCACGGACACAGACAACCCTCGAGAGCTTCGGAAGGAATGCAAGGTAAAGGAGTACACGTACGACCAACACAAACCAACAAGCAAAGCACGACCAAGCATAGGCTGAATCCCAATCGTGCAACATTTTCGGCAAAACCTAGCAATGTACGCCCAACCGTTCAGAATGACACGCTCGACAAAACGCTAATCCTGAACAGTAACATGATCGGGCAAGATAAGAGCATGGGAGAGCTAGCTGATTTAGCAAAGCGGATGACAAATCCGAGTGGCATACCTGAACGAAGGACACGACTCAGGAGGCATCGCACACGAAGGCGAGGACGTCCACCTCGATGGTGATGAGGAGAGCATTCGGTCAAGCTCGCGACCTTAAACAAGCGCTTATCGGGAGGCAACCCGACTTTCACATTTTTTTTACATTTCATTTTTTATTCGGACCTATTCTTATTCTTTTCACATTGATGTACTCGGTGGATTGGTATTCCTTCTTTTGGATTGTGTGATTCTTTTTCACATGTTTTTTCAACGTCGATACCATCCTTGAGGAGGAGACGCATACAATGTCCAGCCGCATCACCAACTCGGGACAGCAAGATACATAAGGTGCACACGTTCTAACCCTTATTTTCCCGTAGTTTGGTATGCGAGATTTTCTTAGGTCTTGAACACCGGGACGGTGTTTCATTCAAGTCTAAGGGAGTACTCGTCGAGTATCATGCATGTGATTAGGATTAGATGATTATGTTAATTTTTTTTAGGAATAAGCGGATGGATACCTAGTACGAATTTTCGAGCTTTAGTCGTTATTTTGCGACTTTGTCAAATCGTGAACAATAAACAATACATCTATTGGATTGAATTTTGTGAATGCTCTTACGTATCGATTTGGTGCCAAGATCTTGATATGTGAGTGATTCTTGCGGTTTGGTTCTCATTTGTTGTTTCCCCACTGTCATCTATGTCCTCCATAATGGACTCAATAATATCTTGACAACTTACACGCCTCACTTCCTCAATTCTTCAGCAGCTTCAACCTCCATCCAAGGATCGACATATTTAGAACCATGGATTGGGATAACTTCCCACATGGTCGCAAATGCGGACGCGGATTGGCATATGGAGAAAACTCAAAATCTAGAACGATGGGTTGGGATGACCTTTCAGCTTGTAGAATGCTTGGGACTCTTTTTTGGTTCTGTCAATATCTTTAAAACTCTAATCATTATGTCTAATGGTTGCTTTGTTTTTGGTTCAGTTGGTGGAGAAGGACCTTGAAAGACCAATGTCGTTGTTCTAGGTAGCCATTAATGTTGGAGAAACTATGAGCATTTGAATGCATAGGAGTATATTGCTAGATTAACGGACAAATTTGGCAAGAAAAAATCAAAGTAAAACTAATGGTTTATTGGATGAAATCGGCGGTGTTTTATACAAGTTTATATATACAAATATGTTAAAATTTGTAAATACCATAACTATATTTACTGAAATTCTATATTCTAACTATTTTCTCCTTCAAAATCTAAAGATATTCAAACAACTCTTTGTTCTTTTGTAGCAAGCTTCTTATTCTTCTTCACTGGTTAAAAATCCCGCATTATATTGAAAAAATGAAACGGCACAGGCATCTTCACTCATTGAGTATCGCATGTTTAATATTCATAATAACTAATATAATTTGAAAAATTTTATTTTTTACCGAATTATTAAATGATTGTACAAAAAATAAACTTTACATATATCATCCTGATTTCAAAAGAAAATATCATGCGTTAATATATTATTCTTTATAAAGATATATACATAAGACAAACTAAAGATTCCATCATTATAAATACAATATTGATTAGAGATTAATTTAAACATTGAAAAAAATATTTTAAATAAGTTTAAATAATCATTCATTACATTATATAACTTTATATTATTATATTATTGAAAATTAAATAGATAAAAATATTCAAATAAAATTAGAACTTCAAAAAACATCCGTGTAAATCGATTGAAGAGACTTTGGTTGAAAACAACATTGATTAGCTCATTAATATATTTTTTTCTTTATCTTTTCCATTTCTACGATCAATTAACATTTGTTACGAAGAAGACATAAGTGAATAATGTTATCTGGTTATCTATATTTTTGTAATAAGTGATCATTGGGATATTATGATATTTTGTGAAGAAGTGGCAAAATTCTGTATTTGGAGAATAAACTTGATTCTCTAAATTACAGAGTCTCAATTCATCTTTTCCATATATTAGTTTGCTACTCTAGCCTCATCGATTATTTTCATTTTTTTACGTTTCTATTTTTTTTATTAAGTTTAACCATAAATATCTCGTACAAATATTCGACTACTTATAAATGGTGGAAAGTGAATCCCAATAATAGAAAACATATATCTAACACTTGATGCAAATTAACTAAACTTTAATTATTGGAAATGCATTATAATCACAAGTCAATAATTTACATCAAATTATATTGATCCTTTATTCTAAAATTAAATAAATTATCATATGCAAAATAAAATCAAGATGATCCACAACAAGGAAGCATGCCATAACCCTAACGAATCAAAATTGACCAGCTGATATGACCAACATGTCCTCAGCAAAGGCATGTGAAATTTTTAGTAGTGACTCCGGGTTATTTTGGGTCTTGTATTTATTGATCTTTTAAGATTTTGAGGTTTCACGCAAATTGAATTGCAACTGCACTGTAGAAGAGCGGGTTAAAAAGAATACGACATTATATGCAAATTGTAAGATAAATATATTTAAATTATCACAAATCCGCGTGTAGCATGGTTATCATCTAGATATAATTAGGAGGTTGGTGTGTAATAATTGCAATAACTACTGTAATTTTATAAAAATAGGATGTATTTGGAAACAAGCAACGATAAACAAAAAACCAAAAAAGAAAAACTCATTCTTAAACGCTATATATCTTGGTTGGAAAACTTAAAAATAGGCATATCTCAACATCTATAAATTTATTAAATCAATTCCATTGTAATAAAAAAATAAAAAGACTAAATATTTTACATACCATATTACCTTAACGAAAAAGGGTACGTGATGGCTCCAACAACGAAGAAAATATGCGAAGTCGTAACCATCGTTGCATTGTTGGTGATGTTATGCGTCCAAATGGGAGAGTCGGATGATAGTATGGAGGCATGCATGACGAACTGTATTACGAACACTTGCGTGAAGGTGGTGGCGGAGAAGGCAACTCCTGCATTATGTGAGAAGCCATGCAGACTAATATGTGACCCACCAAATCACACAGACTTCTATCTTCCACCAAGTGAAGATACACCTAACACATCTCAAGATCCCATTAGAGACATGTTCTGCATGTTTATCACATGTTAATTGTGTTTTGTTATACACACCTTCAATTCAATACATATTTACCGTATCAAAAGAAGATCAACTAAAAATTTATTAATAATTTTCTACAGGAAAATAAATATATGTGTTTGTTTAATATTTCTTTATTATATTTACGCTTTTAGGGATATGATATTATTAAGAATTTATTTACTAAAATAATGAATCGAATTTGAAACGTAAAACTCTATTCACTTGTTTAGCTGATCTATTTTGGATTGTCAAAAGTGTTTTTCGATGTCACATTTTTTTTTCATGTTGCATTAAAGTATATAGCATATCCAAATCATTTTAAAAATTTATGAACCGATAAATGTCAAATACATTCTTTTTCTCCAATTATTTACAAGAATTTTATTCCTATAAAGAGGTACAACATCAAACCAAATGAAGAATAGAAAGTATTTATATCGATATATTTTCTATTCCGAGAGCATGATCCAAAATTTTTTAAAAATGTAACTTAATTAATATTTTTCAATTTAATTATTCAGCGGTCAAAACATATACATTTATCTTTTTTTTATATATTTTCGGATAAAATTTACAGATGTACCGTTTATTGCATTTTCTTTTCAAATAAACTTTATAAGTGTATTTATGTTCTCTACTTACAATTTAAATAACTCATTTGAAATAGCATATTTTCATTTTGTTTAGTGGATTACTTACATGTGCATTAAAGCACTATATAATATACGATTTGGTTTAAACTATAATAGTGAACTAATTTCGGGCTGAGATGCACCAAAAACTCACCCCAAGTCGACATCGAAGGCCTTGCAGAGCTCAAGCAGGCCTGAAAACGCCTTGCCCCTATTGCCACAGCAGTCGTCTCCTCCTACCTCCTCGACCATACTGAAGAGGATTATGGTTATGAGGTATATATTGCACCAAAATTTCGGCGTCTACATCTTTGCCCAGATATCATCACGACTTGCTCTCTCGGGTGAGTGGTCCAATCAAGCAGGCGTGTGGTCTTGAAGACGTTCGGGCTGGGATGCAATCTTTCCCAAGTTAACGTTGAAAACCTTGGAGAGCTCATGCAGGTCTAAAAACGCCTTCCCTCTCGCTTCCATAGCAGACGTATCCTCTTACTGATCACTACGTTTCGTACACAATTTATGAGTGATATTATGATCGATTTTGATGAATGTTGTAATGTTTACGTGCGATTATTTATTAGTTTTGCTTATTTCTTTTGTTTTTTGTTTGTAGGATTTAATAAGTGAGAATTCTGATAACACGGGATGAGAAACAACGAAGAAGCGAATGACAAACAATATCATTTTCTCCAATTTCTTCCACAATTTCTCCATTGACCAACATAATACTACTATCATAAATATCTCCATACTTTCCAAAACGACCCACACCTAAAATGGACATCAAAGTATGGGCATCAAGCATGGGAACCGGGTATGGACATTAAAGTATAGGCACCAAACATGGGCATCAAAGTATGGGCACCAAGAATAGAAACCAAGAATGGACATCAAAGTATGGATACCTAGCATTGGAACCAAGTATGGGCCCCAAGTGATCATCTCATTTTTCGTACACGTTTCTCGCATGATTTTAGAGATGTGTTGGTGATTAATTGCGATATTTACGTGTGATTTTGTATCCGTTTTACTTGTTTTGTGTTCACATGTTCGTGCAGGTTTTGAGGCGTATTTAGTTCATTTCAAAGCTAAAGGACATGCACGAGACAAAATACTCTCAATGGTTTTTAGGCGACAAGGCATAATCGAGCTTAAGGATGTTGATTCTTGGAGTCAACTTCAAATACTTGGAGCTACAAACCACTCGGAGCAGATTCAGGCCAAGGAACCTAACGAAATACCCGAGCATCAAACGAAAGTAGCAAACACGATCATGCCCCATGGAAGGAAATGAACTCGTGCGGTCCCCTTAACCCGTGCGGGCTGCACCATCCAGCAGAATCTACATGACTCGGGGTGCTTCCAAGCCCTCATGGATCAACAGCCAAGAGGAGCCCGCGCGGGATGGCCACTTGGCCCATGCGAGACGCGTGCTAGACGGAAAGGAAAGAAGGGAGAAAAGGAAACGATGTAAGCCGCTGGGGGAGAGGAGGAAACCAGCACGTTTTGAGAGGGGAGTTCGTATTCTCTCATCTCATTGAATATTCGTCAAGCAGGAGACACAAGAGTGAGAATTGGAAAATCAATCTGGACCTTGTTTTGTTTGATTTCTATGATCTCTAGACTATCTATTTCTTTCATGATGCTTTGTTTCGAATTCATGTCTGAGTAGTAGTGTTATTCTAGAAGAAAGGTTTGCCCTTGGCAATCCCGAAACCTCTTTTGGTTGATTTATGAATGCCGTTCTCTATTTTGGTTTTCTGTTCTTTAACTGAGTATTTAAATGTTGTATATTTGCGAAGGCCAATTAGATGCATGTTTTGGAGTTTCAGGAGAAGGACCGAAAGGAGAATTATGATCTCGGACATTCAGGCTTAGAACAACTGAAACTAGGTAACGAAAGTAGAGTACTAACGGTTGAGGGTTTGAAATCAATGAATCACAGAACGTGATGGGTTTAGGTTAAGGTATCAGTCACGAAAGTAGGGTGTAACTTGACTAAATCACATTTTTATTCCTTGAAAGATGGTAGAAATCATATTAGGATCGTACACCTTAGATGCCTTGATTGGAAATGCATGATTAGATTGATTGATTGTTGGTTTCGGAGAGCCTTGTGGTGAAACCATATCCTAGAACGTTTGTTTAATTGTCGAGAGCTCGTTAGTTTATTGCATTTATGATAATTTCAGATCTGAATTAATGATTAGAATAAGCCTAAACGGCTATAAGTACAAAATACAACATTAGACCTAATTACAACATTAGACCTAATTACAGAAATTACGGTTCTACCCTTTTTACATGTATATCCTTTACACGCCCCCTCAAGATGGAGCACCCGTGGTGAGTCCAATCTTGGAGCATAAGACATCAAATGGTAGTCGCGGAAGAGGCTTCGTGAGAAGGTCTGCAAGCTGATCAGCGGCTCGAACATGAGTGACTCGAAGAGTGTTCGACTCAACCAAGCCGCCAACGAAGAGGTAGTTCCTGGCGAAATGGCATGTATCATATAGGAACACGATTTGAGTCGGCATATTCACGTAGATGTCTTAGCCTTGTTATTTCGTGTATAAATTATTAACTTAGGGGTGATTATGTAGTGTGGATTTGTTTGATAGAATGAATATTGTATGTTTCAATGTTTACAGTTAGAATAAAATGAATGCTTCCTCAATGGTTGGTATCTATGTTGATCCAGGATTGTCAGTGTATTGAGTTCTAGTTGAACAAAAGAACGGGTTAGCTGGTGCTGGTGTAATCGTTGGTAAACGGAAACACTAAGCGGTATGGCGGGCTCTGAGAACCTAAAGTGATGATTGAGACGATTGTAAGGTATTGGTAAAATAAGAGTGACGCTTGCAAGGTAATGCTTGGTTTAGGTGAGGAAGGAATTGGGAGAGGCAGACGGAATGTAAGATAACAATGCAAAAGTTGAAAGTAAATTTTAACTATAAATAGGAAATCGTAAAGTATCTTGAAGGTAGAGAAGACAATGCTTTTATTGGAAAACATAGAAACGTTTGGAACCGGGTAGCGGGTTTTTTAAATAGGTTGGAAGTAAATCCGCCTAAGTGAGACGGATCTTCTTGCCGTGCATCTGTTTCTTCTCCTTAATAGCGGCAAGAACAATCGAGTCTTCGTCCTCGGGTGTTTCCTTTGCACTATTGTTGGTGACTGGAGGAGCACAATTGGAGTTCTTGTCCTTTATCAGAGCAGGGACATCCACACCAGCAAGCTGAACATCTTCGGTTCCATTAACATCGTTAAGGTCAACACGGTCCTCAGGAGCGACCTATAACAATAAAGTTTAGGAGCGGTGGAAAACCACGCAGGTCTTATAAAAAAACAAAAACATTTGTCCGACTGACCTCAAGAATATCTGTATCAGCGTCCGAAGCAGGAGTAATTTTCCTAACACGTGTTGCAGTGAAGGAGCGGTGATTTGGTGAGAAATTGTAAGCAGTGACTTTGATTTGTAACTTGTACCGCTTGCCGACCATATCGTTTAAAAATTGTGGAATTTCATTTTCATCGGCAACATCCTTTAAGTAGATGGAAAAAAACACATTATGCATCCAAGAGGGGAATAGTCGTGCAAGGTAAGTTTTAGTAATACCTGTGTTTGATTGTTGTCAAGTACGACGGTGTTGGGCCACCTGTTAATCTCTCGATCAAACACAATGAAGGTTGTAAAATCGCCACCATCTTCGACTAAAAACTCAACACGATACCTTTAAAAAGACACTAAATAGTTGAATGTACGGGTGGAACTATAACTGAATCTATAGGACCAACAAAGGAGGTAGAATATTAGATTACCTTTTGATCACAAAGCTTTGTCCTCCACGCAAAAGGAGCATTGAAGGGAGTCGGAAGTTCGGGTTAATTTTCGGGAACACTTAGCACATGCCACATAGGTCCACCCGTTGTTTGTTAAGATTTGATCAACACGAGCCTCACAATTAAACTCAGCTTCCTGGAAAAAAAAGAAACAGCAATGTCAATGGCGAAAGACAAGGGAATATAGCGTAATTGGAAATGGGGCCAAGAATGTAGAACCTTGTGGTCAGATGTGGTGATGTATTTGCAAAGTTCCAAGAAAGAAATCGTTTCCATTTTCATCAATTGAGTACTTAAAGCATCGTTCTTCATACCATCATCGATGCCATCTCTTATGCTGTGCAATAGAGGCAGGCAAACATTAAAAGGGTTTCTTTAGAGGAGGGCGAGAAGCAATTGAGGGATGCTGGAAAAACAGTGGAGTGATAAAACGTATGTGGGTTGCATGGCTAGCGTGGGGGAAAAACGAATAACCTTTCAACGTATTTCGTTACAACAATTGTTTCACCGTCAAAGTAGTATCGGGTTGCGGAAGTGGTGTTGAGATAGAGAGTACCTAGCAACGATGAAAAACAAAGATAAGCGATACGTGGACGATGGCTGGTTGGTCGTGTTTCTAAAAAGAACAAAAAAAACCGGGCCTATGGGAAATATGAACATCAAGCCGCTGATACAATTAAAGGGGAACGACACAATGAGGTATCGGTTTTATATGGAGAACGAACCCGCAACGAACTTGGGATTAACGGCTGTGACCAAAATTACTGAGGGGCTTGAGCTGAATTGTTCAAGCCTAGTCTGCAACTCGTCAGCTTTCTGGTCCCATGCTGTCAGGTTTATTTGCATCCCGCTTTATTTAAAAAATGCAATGTTAGTATAGGGAAAACAACATGGGCAGGAGGAAAAAGGAAGTTGAGAAGACAAACCAAGACAGCTGAAGGCGCAGGGAAACACGTGGGGTGGATGACACGTGATCGTTGAGTGAATCCTTGATTGCAGCGACACGGCCAATCACATCTGGAGAGCAATAAATTAAAGTAGTACAATGAAGTCTAGGAAAGGGTGTTAAAGAAGTACCTGGTAGTGAACGTTTTTATTGGCCAAAGATGTTAGCTCGTCATAGGGAGCAAGCATGAAAACATGTTGTGGAATAGCAAATTCTGATTCGGAAACATCAGACAATTTTGTAGATACACTAAAACGGATTGACACATGTAAATCAGTAAGTTTGTAGTTCTGATTGTTGTGGACAACATCCATTCCTTCCAAGCGCAGAACAGACCCTTCTTGGAGGAATGGGACGAAGTGCCTGTAAATGCTGCAGTTAATTGTTCCATGCAGCAAAGTTGACTGCAAGGTTGTGTAAGGATATTAGTGATGGACGGGCAATTCGATATTGGAAAAAGAATAATACTCTAAGATAATAGGTGTATCTGTTGCAGACGATTAGAACAGTAGCTTAACAAAAAATACTATGAGATACCCTGATTAAAAAAACTATGATAAGCCAGCAAAACAAATAGAACAGCAGGTTAGTGAAAAAAAACCTGTAGCAAAATAACACAATATAAGGTACATATTTTGTTTAGAAGAACACACGATTGCAGACGATCAAGGCTGTTCGTAGCAACGCCACAGAGAATGCAGCGAGTGCTGAAAAAGTTGCGACATGGGACTAAAGGCGTGAATAACTGTGATAGACACTGCTATGGACATGGAAACTCTGAGCTTCAAAAGCAGTATTGGTGTGCCCAGAAGACCTATTCTATGAAGAGTTAATGACCACGTCACAACGGGGGAGAGGCGTTCCAATCAGTGAAAAACAGTACATGATTTGACCAGAAAACCTAGCCTATCAATGGGGGAGAGTCTATTTTGAAAAAAGAGTATCTGGTATGCCAAGGATACAAAATCATACAGACGGGAGATTTTGTGACTTTGGTATATATAAACAAATATATAACTACGAATTTTTGTGATAATGGCATGCTATTTGTGAGCGTTAATGGGAGATAACCCATTATTATCTGGTATGCCAAGGAAAAAACCATGACGGCAAATTTTTTGAGCGAACAGTAAGGGCTGGCCACAATCAGTGAGTGTAACAGCAATGGAGGGAAAAAAAGAAATGACGACGAACAGATAGTGTAGCAAAATCTATCACCTATAAGAAACAGTCCAACATGCAAGAACGGACGAATAACAAACAGTGAGAACGCATATGCGGTCTAAGGCTACCAACAAAGGAAAACACGTTTCAATTTACGGAAAGGTGTTATGATTTATGGCACCTTAGAGTCGATTAGGAGGCACTCCATCCACATGAGTTGGCCGCCTTTTTTTGCGTTCCTAGCTTCCCAGACGCGGAAGACGCGTCCTACAATTACCTGCAGCCCATGACCGACAATCAACTCCGAAAACGGGAGGGGAGTACGGGCGGCTGTTGCAGGGGAGAAAGACACGGAAGCCATAGCGCAAGAGAAAGGAATTTAGTCAAATAGGTGAGATGTGAACGATGAAGAAGAGCAAAGTGCCGGACAAAGCCACGTTATATAAAGAAGTGGAACCGTAATGATAAGATGATGGAGGTCTATGGATTTAAGGCAGAAGAAATGGGTAAGTTAGTGGGGGTGGTAATCAACGGACAGTCGTTTCGGAGCGATGGAAAGACACGACACGGGAAGACTTGATGAAGGTTGAAGACGCAGTATCCATTGGAAGTTT